>ONZH01003165.1:0-33705 GCA_900303285.1 Rhinella marina
CAGGGCCAGCAGTTTGGAGATGTGGCAGTTAAGGCTTGGGCTTGGGGTGACTCGAGGCGTACTTCCGCCTGCGGGTCGAACGCCTGCGAGATGGACAGTTGTTTGGGACGAGGAGTGTGAAGGTGCAGGCGAAGAGGCGGGGGAAGGGGAGGCTGAAGGAGAAGGCCCCAAAGTAGCAGAGGCAGAGGCAGAGGCAGATGTGGAGGTGTCCTGGCTGGAGTCTGGACCGCAGTGGCAGCACACAACAAAGGGAAGAGGCAGTGGCAGCAAGACCGGGCGCAGTTTGTATGCGTTTGCTCTCTCCCACTCAGCCCAGTGCTTGAATTTCCAAGTGACGCCGCATGCCTGAGGTGGTCAGATTGCTCTTCTCAGAGCCCCTACTCAGTTTTGAGTGGCAGAGTGTGCAAACCGCGCTCAGTTTGTCATCCGCACAAACATTAAAATATCTCCACACCACAGAAGTACGAGGCCTCGATGGGGGAGCTTCGCGCGACTGGCCGCTGGCGGGAACAGCTTCGGCCCTGCTGGCTGTGGCCTCACTCTCTGTCTGAACTGTCCTCTGCCTGTGGCCATCCCTCTGCCTGTGGCCATCCCTCTGCCTGTGGCCATCCCTCTGCCTGTGGACATCCCTCTGCCTGTGGACATCCCTCTGCCTGTGGACATCCCTCTGCCTCTTGCTGCCTTTTCGGTGCTGCGCATACCACCACCTCTCCACTGCTTTCCTCGCTGGACATCACCCTGGCCAAGTGGGGTCGGTCATTTCGTCATCCACCAGCTCCTCTTCCACTTCCTCACTCTGCTCCTCCTCCTGCCCACTGGACATTCCAACAGCCTCCCTTGATGGCAACTGCGTCTCATCATCATCATCGCTCATGATAACAGATGCTGGCTCAGGGTCCACATCAGCAGGAGATGGCGAAAAACTCCAGTGTTTGGGCATCACTACAAACAAATTCCTCTGCTAGCTCCTGGGATTCTTCCGGCACATCTGAAAAAGGACCCGAAAAGAGCTCCTGGGAGGGGTCAAGGGTGGGATGACTCTGTTGGCCAGGTGTGGAGGAAGGAGGGTCAGAGTGAGACTGTGTGGATGACTGGCTGGTGGACAACTGTGTGGAAGCGCTATCGGCTATCCATTGCACCACCTGTTCAACCTGCTCAGGCCTCAACAGCGGTGTAACCCGCCCCCTGCTTAACTGTCCCATAAAGGCAGGGATTCTGGATGAGCGGGATCCTGGCTGATCCTCACCAGCACACATTGTATACCCACTGGCTTCAACAAGGCCCCAACAGCATTTCCGCGCCCCCGTCCTCGTCCACGTCCACGTCCTATTCCGCTAGCCCCCCTCCGCATTTTATTTTTTTTTGTTGCAAATACAATATTTGGGTATATAATTAGGTATGTGAAATACTTTAGCAAGAGAACGCACAGTACAGTGGCCTATTAAAAGGCCTAGATATTGTATATTTCAAAGTACAAAGCCGTGTAGTAACTGAACAGACGGTGGGTATTTACAACAGGTATGTGAGATAATTTAGCACGAGAACGCACAGTACAGTGGCCTATTAAATGGCCTAGATATTGTATATTTCAAAGTACAAAGCCGTGTAGTAACTGAACAGACGGTGGTTATGTACACCAGGTATGTGAGATACTTTAACAAGAAAACGCACAGTACAGTGGCCTATTAAATGGCCTAGATATTGTATATTTCAAAGTACAAAGCCGTGTAGTAACTGAACAGACGGTGGGTATGTACACCAGGTATGTGAGATACTTTAACAAGAAAACGCACAGTACAGTGGCCTATTAAATGGCCTAGATATTGTATATTTCAAAGTACAAAGCCGTGTAGTAACTGAACAGACGGTGGTATTTACACCAGGTATGTGAGATAATTTAACAAGAGAACGCACAGTACAGTGGCCTATTAAAATGCCTAGATATTGTATATTTCAAAGTACACAGCCGTGTAGTAACTGAACAGACGGTGGGTATTTACACCAGGTATGTGAGATAATTTAACAAGAGAACGTACAGTACAGTGGCCTATTAAATGGCCTAGATATTGTATATTTCAAAGTACAAAGCCGTGTAGTAACTGAACAGACGGTGGGTATGTACACCAGGTATGTGAGATAATTTAACAAGAGAACGCACAGTACAGTGGCCTATTAAATGGCCTAGATATTGTATATTTCAAAGTACAAAGCCGTGTAGTAACTGAACAGACGGTGGTATGTACACCAGGTATGTGAGATACTTTTAACAAGAAAACGCACAGTACAGTGGCCTATTAAATGGCCTAGATATTGTATATTTCAAAGTACACAGCCGTGTAGTAACTGAACAGACGGTGGTATGTACACCAGGTATGTGAGATAATTTAACAAGAGAACGCACAGTACAGTGGCCTATTAAAATGCCTAGATATTGTATATTTCAAAGTACAAAGCCGTGTAGTAACTGAACAGACGGTGGGGTATTTACACCAGGTATGTGAGATAATTTAGCACGAGAACGCACAGTACAGTGGGCTATTAAAATGCCTAGATATTGTATATTTCAAAGTACAAAGCCGTGTAGTAACTGAACAGACGGTGGGTATGTACACCAGGTATGTGAGATAATTTAACAAGAGAACGCACAGTACAGTGGCCTATTAAATGGCCTAGATATTGTATATTTCAAAGTACAAAGCCGTGTAGTAACTGAAACAGACGGTGGGTATGTACACCAGTATGTGAGATACTTTAACAAGAAAACGCACAGTACAGTGGCCTATTAAATGGCCTAGATATTGTATATTTCAAAGTACAAAGCCGTGTAGTAACTGAACAGACGGTGGGTATGTACACCAGGTATGTGAGATACTTTAACAAGAAAACGCACAGTACAGTGGCCTATTAAATGGCCTAGATATTGTATATTTCAAAGTACAAAGCCGTGTAGTAACTGAACAGACGGTGGGTATGTACACCAGGTATGTGAGATACTTTAACAAGAAAACGCACAGTACAGTGGCCTATTAAATGGCCTAGATATTGTATATTTCAAAGTACAAAGCCGTGTAGTAACTGAACAGACGGTGGGTATTTACACCAGGTATGTGAGATAATTTAGCAAGAGAACGCACAGTACAGTGGCCTATTAAAATGCCTAGATATTGTATATTTCAAAGTACACAGCCGTGTAGTAACTGAACAGACGGTGGGTATTTACACCAGGTATGTGAGATAATTTAGCAAGAGAACGCACAGTACAGTGGCCTATTAAAATGCCTAGATATTGTATATTTCAAAGTACACAGCAGTAGTGCCAAATATAGTTTGGTATGTAGCAGAGCACCTAATACACCACTAATGCCTCTCTCTGTCCCTACTCCAGCAGCTATCCCTGAATACAGCAGCCGTTCTCTGTAAAGTCTATATTGTAGTAAAGCTATCACTGAAGTCCACTGTAGTAGCCCTGATAAGGGCTTTTAATCACGCTCCTGCCTGTCCAACAGCTAAAATCTGTCTCTCCCTTCTCCAGCCTCTGTCCCTGACTAAGTTCACGCAGCATATGCGTACGAGCAGGAAGAGCTGAGTTTTTATGATTCGAGGTCACATGGTTTTTCCAGCCAATCCATGTAGACGCTGTTTTCGCGCTGCCAGCGTGCTCAGCGTGCCTGTCATACCCCCCCTGCATGTTGATTGGTGGAAAAAGAGCGCCAGGGAAGGTGGGAGGGGAAACGAATTCTAAGTGCGCCATCGCCGTTATACTCGATTGAAATCGAGTGTGCCGAATATCGTAGTATTCGATCGAATACCGGCTCGATCGAACACTACTCGCTCATCTCTAATCATTATTAATTGGATCAGCCGCAAACAGGTGCCCAAGTCATGACTGTTTATACGAACATTCACTCCCAATGATGAACCTGGTCATCTGCCAAAGTAAATGAACTCTCATTACAGCAAGATCTGAGCCAGCGCATGCACAGGAGGGATGTGGGACGGATGCACAGACGAGGCTGATTTAATAAGTGTTAGTGCAGCTCTGGATGTAAATAGACTAAATGGCATGATGAAACAATAGACATGTGGATGCAGATTAGGGATGAGTGAACCCATGGAAGTTCGGTTTTGCCGGGTTCGGCCGAACTTCAGGTCAAAGTTCGTGTTCGGGACCCGAACTTGATCCCGAACCCGGACCCCATTAAAGTCAATGGGGACCCAAACTTCACTTTATTATTACATGGTTATAACGGAAAATAATAGCAGTCTTAAGAAAGAATGCTAAATAAAATGGGCATTCAGGGGTTTAAAATAATAAAAAAAAAAACCTCACCTCATCCACTGGATCGCGCAGCCGGTATCCTCTTCTGTCTTCATTCAGCAGGACCTGCGATGACATCACCACGCTTACCCTGTGGTGAGAGTGGTGACGTCATCGCAGGTCCTGCAGAAAGAAGAAGGAACAGGATACCGGCTGCGCGATCAAGAGGATGAGGTGAGTTTTTTAAAATTATTTTTAACCCCTGAATGGCCATTTTATTTAGCATCCTGTCTTAAGACTGCTATTATTTTCAGTTATACCCATGTTATAATGGAAAATAATAAAATCACCCGAACACCAAACACCGGACCCGAATTTCAGTGAAAATGTACAAGTTGGGGTCTGGGTACCTGAATTCGCAAAGTTTGGTACAAACCCAAACATAGCAGTTCGGGTTCTCTCCTCTCTAGTGCAGATCTAGAGGTTAGAAGTGTGAGTGCAGCTCTGGATGTGAATAGACTAAACGGCATGATGAAACAATAGACATGTGGCTGCAGATCTAGAGGTAACCAGAATTTAATCAGAAGCTTCAAAAACTAGTAAAGCAACAACCCCATGAATGTGCAGATCGAACCTACAAAATGAGGATCTCATTCATGTGCTTCAAAGGGATTGTGTAAAAGCGTAAAGAACAGTCTCTCGCACATTGCCGCTGACATTTCTAAAGTTCACTGGATATTTTTTTCTTCTTCGGTGGCAAAATATTGCCTCTCGCTATCCAGGTCTGCGATGTGACTCCCTTCTGAATGCCGCAAGAGCAGCGAACGTCGGGGGCTCATTAATATTTACACCTCCCAATGTATTACATTTTTCAGATGATATTTTGTTGTTGTGCAGGACGACGACCCGAGAGGCAAAGTGACATTCATTTATAAATGTGTGGAGGGAAAACGTGTGGGGTGCGGCTAATTACCAGTATCAACCACATACAGCAATAGACAAATCCTATTGTCTGGATAAAGACTTACAGCCAATAAAAGCAGTATTTCCACAGCATTACTGAAGAAAAATGTATGCTTATAAAAGGCACATGAATAAGAGGATGCACAGGAAGCTGGAATCTTTCTGCTGTAGATATCTTCATGTCACCATGATCACAAAAAGTGATATAGAATAATACAAATACTAACCCTATGCATAAAAATATAAGTACTATAATGCACCTATGTACACGAATATAACTACTATAATACTGCTCCTATGTACACGAATATAACTACTATAATACTGCTCCTATGTACACGAATATAACTACTATAATACTGCCTCCTATGTATAAGAATATAACTACTATAATACTGCACCTATGTACACGAATATAACTACTATAATACTGCTCCTATGTACACGAATATAACTACTATAATACTGCTCCTATGTACAAGAATATAACTACTATAATACTGCTCCTATGTACAAGAATATAACTACTATAATACTGCCTCCTATGTACACGAATATAACTACTATAATACTGCCTCCTTTGTACAAGAATATAACTACTATAATACTGCTCCTATGTACAAGAATATAACTACTATAATACTGCTCCTATGTACAAGAATATAACTACTATAATACTGCCTCCTATGTACACGAATATAACTACTATAATACTGCTCCTATGTACAAGAATATAACTACTATAATACTGCTCCTATGTACACGAATATAACTACTATAATACTGCTCCTATGTATAAGAATATAACTACTATAATACTGCTCCTATGTACAAGAATATAACTACTATAATACTGCTCCTATGTACAAGAATATAACTACTATAATACTGCTCCTATGTACAAGAATATAACTACTATAATTCTGCCTCCTATGTACAAGAATATAACTACTATAATACTGCTCCTATGTTACAAGAATTATAACTACTATAAATACTGCCTCTATGTACATGAATATAACTACTATAATACTGCTTCCTATGCACAAGAATATAACTACTATAATACTGCTCCTATGTACAAGAATATAACTACTGTAATACTGCTCCTATGTACAATGATATAACTACTATAATACTGCTCCTATGTACAAGAATATGACTACTATAATACTGCTCCTATGTACAAGAATATAACTACTGTAATACTGCTCCTATGTACAAGAATATGACTACTATAATACTGCTCCTATGTACAAGAATATAACTACTATAATACTGCTCCTATGTACAAGAATATAACTACTATAACACTGCCCCATGTACAAGAATATAACTACTATAATACTGCTCCTATGTACAAGAATATAACTACTATAATACTGTCTCCTGAGCTCCCTCTAGTGGAGGCTGTATATATCTGTATGGAGTAAGATCCGGAGCTCTCTGTAGTGGTGACTGTATATCTTATGAGCTTTACCTAATAGTGGCTGTACCTATATACCATGCAGTAAGCCCCTGAGCTCCATGTATTGGTGGCAGTATATATCTGTATGTAGTAATCTCCTGAGCTCCCTCTAGTGGTGGCTGTATATATCTGTATGTAGTAATCTTCTGAGCTCCCTCTAGTGGTGACTGTATATATCTGTATATAGTAATCTCCTGAGCTCCCTCTAGTGGTTGCTGTATATATCTGTATGCAATAATCTCCTGAGCTCCCTCTAGTGATGGCTGTGTAAATCTGTATGTAGTGATCTCCTAAGCTTCCTCTAGCTGTGGCTGTTTATATCTGTATGTAGTAATCTCATGAGCTCCCTCTAGTGGTGGCTGTATATATCTGTATGTAGTAATCTCCTGAGCTCCCTCTAGTGGTGGCTGTATATATCTGTATACAGTAATCTCCTGAGCTCCCTCTAGTGGTGGCTGTTTATATCTGTATGTAGTAATCTCATGAGCTCCCTCTAGTGGTGGCTGTATATATCTATATGTAGTAATCTCCTGAGCTCCCTCTAGTGGTGGTTGTATATATTTGTATGGAGTAATCTCCTGAGCTCCCTCTAGTGGTGGCTGTATATATCTGTATGTAGTAATCTCCTGAGCTCCCTCTAGTGGTGGCTGTATATATCTGTATGTAGTAATCTCCTGAGTTCCCTCTAGTGGTGGCTGTATATATCTGTATGTAGTAATCTCCTGAGCTGCCTCTAGTGGTGGTTGTATATACCTGTATGTAGTAATCTCCTGAGCTCCCTCTAGTGGTGGCTGTATATATCTGTATGTAGTAATCTCCTGAGCTCCCTCTAGTGGTGGCTGTATATAATTGTATGTAGTAATCTCCTGAGCTCCCTCTAGTGGTGGCTGTATATATCTTTATGATGTAAGTTGTCTCTCGTTATGGCTGTATATATCTGTATGTTGTGAGCTCCTAAGTTTCCGCTGTCTGTGGTTTTATATTTCAGTATGAGCGCCCTCTGGTGGTGGCTGTCGGAAGATAGAAATGCGTCATTTATCTTTACATGGTGGTTAGGAGCGCTGTATAAAAAATGACTGAGCTCATCCTTCTATCATGGCATATTATGAAATCAAGCAGAATTTAGGACCTAAGACTTTCCTGGTGTGTATAGGTGGAGATCCCCTTTAAGATAAGTGTGCCATGGTGTTCTGCAGTTTATTTGTGATTTTCCAGCAGTAACAGTTTTATCCTATAAATGATTTTCTAATGAGAAGCTGCAGAGTAAGCCGGTGATTCTCCTGACTCACAGCGCCCTATCAATTACCAAAATGTATTTTTAATAAATGTAAGTCCGGCATTTATTCAACGTCTGTTGACAAATTTGCAGCCATCTGCAGGCGACCACATAACGGAGCGTCCCGGCCCACGACTCCTTGCACTTGGAAGCCGATACAAAGTATTCAGCATCCTTATTTTTAGATAATGCCGTCTATAAATCTGAAATTGTTGACTCAGCAACGGACACAATGAGTCTGTTCTGCTGAATCGGCTATCTCATACTGATTCCGACTTTGCATGACAAGAACCTGGCAGGGGTCCACCTGGCTGACGCTGGGATGCAAACTGAAAGAGATCCGGCTAATCCGATATAATTTAAGTGAAGTCTTTCCTAACATTAATTGCACGCTAATGAATGCAGTTCAGCCGTTCCTTTGACAGCAATGATCATGTCAGTAAGAGAAGATTGACGCTTGTGTATTTCCTTTATTCACTTCACATTTTTCATAAATTCTTAAAATTTTCAAATTATGTATGAACAAGCATTGTGACTTTCCAGGTACCGTATTTGTTCCCAGCGTATACCATATGCCAAGAGGGTCCTATTTTTCATCAACCATGTCTGTAGGTCACATATGGTGTAAGCACCAGGGGCTTCCATGCCCACAGGAAGACCAGACGCCCCTTCTTGTTCTGGATGGACTTTAGATAACATTAAAACCAAGAAAAGCTGGTAAGATTTTTGTATCTCAAGATAATGGTACCTGCCATGGGGTGGGATATGCTTGGGAATAGTTTTAGGAACATGACAAGGTGCTGACATCAAACTTTCCAGATCTCAGTCCGATCCAGCATCTGTGGGATGTACTGGAAAAATAAGTCAGATACATGGAGGCTGCAAAGAGCAACTTACAGGACTTATGAAGGCCATACACATAAGATAAAAGTTGGACACAATGGCCAGCTTTGACCAGTTCTCCTTAAAATTATATATTGAGATAATTCTGGGACTTCCTGCTGCGAGAGGGAGACAGGAAGAGCTGCTTCAGTCAGTCTGGACACAGAGCTGGTGACCCCATGCTATAAACACTGAGCAAAGAAAAGCTACCATAATAAGTTTGTATATTGTTCTTTGTCTCAGGAACAATTTTTGTATTTTTTTCAGTTAAAACAATTAAAATTATTTTATTATTAAAATAGTTTAAATTATTGTTCAATATATATATTTAATATTGAAATAGATATTGTATTATTTAACTAATTTTAAAAAAGTCCCTTAAAGAGATTGTGAGTTGGTTACCATTATTAGAAATTTTTTTTTAAAGAAATTAAGCATGCTTTGGATTTGTTATTTTTATGCAGATTTTCCCCTGGGCTTAACTAATAGGACTTAAAAATGAAAATAAATAAATAGTAATAATTAATAATAATAATAATAATAATAATAATAATAATAATAATAATAATAATAATACTAATATATACGTGTGTGTATATATATATATATATATATATATATATATATATAACAAATTAATAATTTGATTTGCTAAATTTTCTGCTGCAAAATGATGTAAGGTTTGGTGTAGATGTGCTATTGTTCAAAGATGTGCCACCTGTAACATTTAATAGAAATAAAATCATTAAAAAATTAAAAAATTCCCCTCATAGTAAATACCATCCTTTGCAAAAAAAAATAAAAAATAAAAAATAAAAACAAATAAAACCTTGAAAATATAATAAAAGTAATAAATACTAAAATAAACACTAAAGTTCTGTAAGCCTATAACCCAGGCATCCCCAAACTGTGGCCCTCCAGATGTTGCAAAACTGCAACTCCCAGCAGGCCCGAACGGACTACAGCTATCAGCCTACAGCAGGGCATGGTGGGAGTTGTAGTTTTACAACAGCTGGAGGGCCGCAGTTTGGGGATGCCTGCTATAACCCAAGGACTGGGGAGAGGGGCATCCACAAACAAAGGAAGCCTTAGTTTCCCTGTTGGAGTTTCCCTTTACTTGCCCACTGCCATCATGGTATCGCCTACAGCCCATTGGTGGATTTTGATGAAGTTTGCTGCCACAATGTATTTAACCCATTAATGACCGCCAATTCATGATTTTATGACGGTCATTGTTCTAGGCTGCTGCCTTTTATATGATGGCCTAGAATAAGTGTAACTCCCGTTCAGCACAGAGCAGGAGCCTGGCTCTCTCATGGCAGCCGGACTCCTGTCTAAAAGACTGAATTGGCAGAAGTGCCTAGACAGGCCAGTTAACCCCTTAGATGCTGCTGTCAATAGTGACCCCTGCATCTAAATGGTTTAGAGGGACAAAGTACCCTCTCTCAGGCATTGACACCACTAAAATTAGATTGTGTGGTGCTGATGCCTGTACACTGCAGCCGGGAGCCTAATGAAAGCCCCTAGGTCTGCCTGCAGTGTATGCCCATCATCCAGAGTGTCTGTCAGTATCCCACTGGCAGTATAATACATTGTACTGCATATGTAATACAGTGTCAATGTAAGCGATCAAAGGATCACAAGTCAAAGTCTCCTTGTGGGACTAAGCACTGCACATTTGGCCCTGGAAAAGCTCCCTCACGTGCTGAAGCCATTCATTTATTGTGAAAGGCAAGAGCCTCTTGGACATTAACAGGCCTTTCACAGATCTGTTCCAATGAAGGCCTGTAGGTGGCAGCACTACACTGGAATATACTGAATCTTCTACTTGTCTTAGTTCCATTGTGTCGTGTTTAAGTTCCATTGTTAAATAGAAATGGCAATTTGACAACTGTGTGTTATTAGACCCTTTATAAAAAAATAAAAAAAAATAGTAAAAAAAAAATTTAAAAAGTTTTTAAAAATATTTAGAAAAAAATCTAAACATTCAAATCATCCCCTTTTCTCTAGAATAAAATGAAATAAAAAATAAAAAAGTAAAGATTAAAGACATTGCCACGTCCAAAAATGACCAAACTGTTAACATATCAAAATGTTTCTCCCGTAATGGATTGTTGATTCACTGCCCCACACTACAAAAAATGAGCCCATATACCCCCCCCCTCCCCCCAAGCTTCGTAGACATAACTATAAAAGAAAGTTATGGGGGTGAAAGTATGGAAAAATTTTATTTTAAAACACTAGAAAAGAAAAGAATAATATACTATAATAGAGGAAGGAGGGAATGGTTTTTGACATTATGGAGACAATGGTTAATAAGAATTTGGACTACAAAGAGGAGTAGTGGATGCATTTATTTATTTACATATCTCAAGGGAAGCAATGGGTGGGGGAGGTTTTTGGGTTAAATTATGGTATTGTTATAATCATACTGACCCAGAGAATGAAGGACATGAGTCAGTTTAACTGGAAATAGGACGCTGATAAAACAAAGCCCATAAAATGTCACCCCATTTGGAATTCTTTTACAGCTTTCCACTACATTGTATGCAACAGTAAATGAAGCCATTAAGAAGTACAAAAAACACATTTGATAGGGCTACGTGAATGGGAAAATAAAAGAAGGCTTCACAAAAGCCACAAAAACAAAAACAAAAAAAAAAAACAAACAAAACAAAACACAAAAACAGAAAATGACAAGGTCCCGAAGAGGTTGAATGAAGTCTTATTTAAAAAAAAAAAAAAAAGAATAAACATATTTTCATTGAAAAATGCTTTTCATTGAAAAATTTCAATTTCTTTACTTTCAAAATACATAGTAATACCTCCAAAAATAGTTATTATTTTACATTCCCAATATGTATACTTTATGTTGGCATAATTTTGTAAATGTCATTTTACTTTTTTAGGACGTTAGAGGGCTTAGAAGTTTAGAAGCCATTTTTCAAATTTTCCACAAAATTTCCAAACCCATTTTTTAAGCACCAATTCAGATATAAATTGATTTTGAGTGGCTTACATAATGGAAACCACCCATAAATGACCCCATTTTAGAAACTACACCCCTCAAATTATAAAAAACTGACATTACAAACTTTGATAACCCTTTAGGTGTTCCACAAGAATTAAAGGAAAATGGAGGCGAAATTTAGAAATGTCACTTTTTTTGGGTAGATTATTCATGTTAATAATTTTTTTCTTGCAACACAGCAAGGGTTAACAGCAAACTAAACCTCAATATACATTGCTCTGATTCTGCAGTTTACAGAAATACCCCATATGTGGTGGTAAACGTCTCTATAGGTTTGTGGCAGTGGTCAGAAGGAAAGGAGCACCATACGGATTTTGGAGGCAGATTTTGCTAGAATGGTTTTTAGGCACCATTTTGTAATTGAGATACCCTGACGTACCCCTACAGTGGAAACCCTCAAAAAGTGACCCCATTTTGGAAACTATACCCTTCAAAGAACATATTAAGTGGGGTACTGGCCACTTTGACCCCCTAAGCGTTTTACGGAATTTGGAAACACTTGACTGTGAGAATGAAAAGTTTCATTTCTTCCAATAAAATGTTGCTTTAGCCCCAAATTTTAGGAGAAAAGCACCCCATAATTTGTTCCCCATTTTCTTCTGAATACGGCAACACCCCATATGTTGTGGAAAACTTCTGTGGGGGCACATAGCAGGACTCAGAACAGAAGGAGCGCCATATGGATTTTGCAGCACAGATTTTGAGGGATTGGTTTGCGGGAGCCATTGATTTTTATTTTTTTTTTAGTTATTGTCTTATGTGGGGGTCTCATATTTTGTGGGATGAGGTGACGTTTTCATTGGTACTATTTTGGGGTACATAAGACTTTTTGATCGTTTGGTATTACACTTTTTGTGAGTCAAGGTGAAAAAAAATAGCTGTTTTGGCATAGTTTTCAAAAAAAATTTTTTACAGCATTCACCTGAGGGGGCAAATAATGTGATATTTTTATAGAGCAGGTTGTTACAGACACGCTGATACCCAATATGTCTAACATTTTTATTTTTGTTAAATTTTACACATTAGCTGCATTTTTGAACAGAATTAAATTTTTGTGCTGCCATTTTCAGAGAGCCATATATATATATATATTTTTTTTTTTTTTGGCGATTGTCTTGGGTAGGGTATCAATTTCTGCGGGATGATATGAAGTTTTGATTGGTACTATTTTGGGGTACATATGCTTTTTTATCACGTGGCATAACACTTTTTGTGAGACAAGAGGGTAAAAAATGGCTGTTTTGTCCTAGTTTTTATTTTTTATTTTTTTCTACAGCTGGGGGACCATCTCATGTAATATTTTTATAGAGCAGGTTGTTATGGACGCAGAGATACCAAATATGTCTACCATTTTTATTTTTGTTAAATTTTACACATTAGATTTATTTTTGAACAGAATCAAATCTTTTTTTGTGTTGCCTTTTTCTGAGAGCCATATTTTTTTTATTTTTCTGGCGGTTGTTTTAGCTAGGGTCTCATTTTTTGCGGGACAAGATGACGGTTTGATTAGTACCATTTTGGGTAAAATATATGTCTTTTTGATCGCCAGCTATTACACTTTTTGTGAGGCAAGAGGGAATAAAATGGCTGTTTTGGCATAGTTTTTTAATTTTTTTTTTTTTAACAGCATTCATCTGGGGGGCCATCTCATGTAATATTTTTATAGAGCAGGTTGTTATGGTCGCAGTGATACCCAATATGGCTATAATTTTTATTTTTGGAAAGTTTTACATATTAGATGCATTTTTGAAACAAATAAAATATTTTTTTTGTGTTGCCATTTTCTGAGAGCCATATATTTTTTTTATTTTTTGGGCGATTGTCTTAGGTAGGGTCTCATTTTTTGCGGGACAAGATGACGGTTTGATTGGTACCATTTTGGGGTACATACGCTTTTTGATCACCTGCATTACACTTTTTGTAAGGGAGGGTGACCAAAAAATGGCTGTTTTGGCACCGTTTTATTTTTTTTTAATGCCTTCCCCTGGCGGAGTGGATCATGGGATATTTTTGGAGAGCCGGTCGATACGGACGTGGCGATACCCAATACCGTGTGTCTATTTTTTTTTCCCTATTTTTTTACAATTTTTTTTTTTACTTAATTTTGTGAAAAGGACGCTTTTTAACTTGAAACTTATTTTTTGTAAAATTTTATTTTTTTTCCCTTTTTTTTCGCTTTCTTTTTTTTTTTACACTTTTTTTTAACTTTTGGGGGTCTGATCCCCTGCACAATGCATTACAATACTTTTGTATTGTAATGCATTGGCTGTAAGTGTATTGCTCAATGTAATACACTTACAGCCTTCTGCCTGTGAGATCAAGGGGGCTGGATCTCACAGGCTTCCGTAGAAGGCAGCCACGATGCCTTAGGAAGGCATCCGGCTGCTATCTAAGCCATCAGGTCCCCGTCACAGCAGCGCGGGGATCCAATGGACACCCCTTCCCACCGCCCGCATCGCATGTGCCGCGGTCAGCATGGCACATGAAGGGTTAATGCACCGGCATCGATGTTTTCACCGATGCCGGTGCATACAGCAGGGGTCCAGCTACTGGGCACAGCCGGACCCCCGCCGCTGATCGGACGGGCGCAGCTCCTGCACCCACCCGATCAGCGCGCTATAGTATTACGGCACAGGGCGGGAAGTCACTTCGAGGAGGGGTTAAGGGCTCATGCATACAAACGTATTTTCTTTCCCTGCCTGTTCCGTTTTTGGCAGCCTGTATGCGGAACTGGGTCTGCCAAAAAAAAAAAGGAAATGACTGTGTGCATTGCGCTTCCGTATATCCACAAGTCTTTTCCACAAAAAAATAGAAAATGTTGTATTCTTGTCTGTTTTGCGGATGAGGATAGGCATTATTACAATGGATCTGCAAGAAAAACAGATGCAAAGTGGACGTCATATGGATGTCATCTGTTTGTTTGTTTTTTTGTTTTTGCGGATCCTTGTTTTGCGAACTGCAAGATACATGCGGTTGTGTGCATGAGTCCTAAGTCTCAGGATAATGATTGCTACATCCGTACTACAGTCTATTAGAGTCTTAGACTTGTTCTCAATCCCATCAGAAATTTCTGAGCGCTTTTCTGTTCATTCTACAAGAAATGACCCAATTCAGCCAAAAAGCCGAATCTTCAACTTTCCACCAAGAGTTAAAGGATCTATTTTTATGAAATGTGTATCTGAGTCTTAACTAAGACAAACCTCGCCGGTTAATGAGCGTTCTGCATTCAGCGCCGCGTCATTGAGATTCTAGGCGCTTCCTCCAAATTGTTCCAAACACAAATATTTAAATTAGTGATGGAAGAGTGAATTTTATACTGATTTTTATTCCGCAGCCATTTTCAGGGGGAATTTTCTACGGCTTCCACTGACTTTATCTGACAATATCTGCCGAGAGTTTGTTTTAAATAGTGCATTTTCGGTCACGGTGATATGATTTTAGTTGGGTTCAATAAAACGGAGAACGGATTAAAGTCTCTCGACCATTTTACAAATATAAAATTTGCATTTATCCGAAACTGATAAAATTGAGCTATAAAAAAAAAAATCTTCTCGGTGTTGCACAATGTGCACCGTATCCAGGGCTTCTGACAATGTATTATTCTCTTAAAGGGACAGTAAACTCGGGACCCATTTTTCCGTTTGTTGGGTAGCTGAATGATTCCAAGTCATTCCTACTGGCTATTAATGTTCCGCTCTTGACCGATATTTTGTCCCCAAAGTCAGATCAGTGCGTCCCATCATCAGCAGGAGGCAGTGTATCTGGCAGAGAGAAAGAGTATCTTTAGATAGAATGGAACTTAACATTTCATCCCCCCCCTTTAGGCAGAAGTGGGCTAGTCCTTCCTACCAAGGGAAGGGTCGCAGGAAGCTATGAATAGGTGTAGTCCAGCGGAGTCTAGTGTTGTATATAGATAAGTCAAGATGGTGCAATGAGGGGAAATGCTGCCCCACGTACAGCAGGAGTCCCAAAAGGGAAGCAGCTCAGCTACAGATACAGATAGAGTATCATCAGGGGGTCAAAAACCAAAGGCACCTCGCGCAAAAGGTACCAGAACAGTCATAAAGTCCAGCTACCAGACAGAAGCCAGAGATTAGCACAGCAGAGAAAGATAAAGCACGGTATCCAAGTTTGCCTGCCAATGTAACCCAAAACCTGCTGAAACCAAGGGAAAGACCGAATTCAAGTAAAGCTGTTGAACTTTCACTAAGTCTGGGCTTGACTTACTCTCCACCTCCCTAACTCTCCCCTTTATTGCTTCAGAGCCTTACCCTGGGGAGTGACGGTATCCAGGTAGAAGCATCGTGACAAACACCAAACTCATAAGACCAGATCACCACTGGGCATTCCTAAAAACCTGGGACACAATCGGCTCTGGGGGGTTGCACGTTGCACACCCAAGGCTAAACTCCCACATCTACACGTCCTGCTAAAAACTGGAGCAAATGTAATTAATGTATCTCATCTTTAATACACAGAATGAAAACCAGTTTCTTACACATTGAAAACGTTGGGTTGAAGATAATAAAGATACAATCTATCCACAGTCTTCAGTAACTGTTACATTACATAAGGTGATACAAGACACACACCAAGTGCAAGACAAGTCATGCGGTTACTAAGTGCCAAAAATTGTAACAAGTGCAGATACATTACAGGGGGTAGAGAAGAAATTCAGCACATGCGGCCAAGACCAAGACATTTCATGTGGTTAATAGGGGACAAAAATAGCACCAAAGTATCAGAGTAGATACCTTACAGGGGATAGAGAAGAAATTCACCCTATGCGGCCAGGACCAAGGCTTTTCATAGTGTAATAAGGGATGAAAATTGCAGCAAAGTGCAAATAAAGATGGACAGTGGATTGCAGAGAAGATTAATCCTGTGTGTCCAGGGCCAAGACTGTTCATGTAGTTACTAAGGGGCAAAAATAGCAATAATATAAATAATATAATAATATAAATAATACAAATATATTTCAGGAGGTTGCAGCTAGAGATGAGCGAAGCGATTTGTTGATTCGTATCAAATCTTGGAAGTTTTCAGCTGCAAAGCGAATCTGAATATTAGGTGATTCGCTTCGGCTTTCTACGCATTCGCTGCATAGTTTTCCTATAAATTATACCCTATTGCTACATATAAGTTACTCTATACGCTGTTGCGTACCAATTCAATTCATTAGCGAACTTTTACTGTTAGTTCGTCTATCGTGCGCAAAAGCCCGGGAAGAAAGCGGTCACCTGACCTAGTGGGCAGGGCTTGCTCTGATTGGCTCAGGCTTGGTAAGCCAGTGACGCATCACTTCTGCTGCGGCTGCTGAGACGAGCAGAAGCACTGTGTGTGAAGTTCTGAGACACTGAGACCTGTTTTGTTGAAATTGGAGTGTAATTGTTCAGGGAAGCCATATTACATATCAGGGATACTGCAGGGCAAGTGCAGGGCCATTTCAGGGCTAGTAATTATTCAGGCAGGGAGAGAGACAAGAAGAGAGACAGGGAGAGATAGACAGGGAGAGATAGACAAGAAAAGAGACAGGGAGAGAGATAGGGAGAGACAAGGAGAGAGACAGGGAGAGAGACAGGGAGAGAGATAGGAGAGAGATAGGGAGAGACAAGGAGAGAGATAGGGAGAGACAAGGAGAGAGATAGGGAGAGAGACAGGGAGAGACAGGGAGAAACGAGGTCCAGTTCCAGCCAGACCTCGAGCTCTAAAAAACAAGAGAAGGTGACACAGGGCAGCAGTGCCAAAGGACCTGTAGCCGGAGCTTCTACTTGTAGTATTCGCAATACTTGGCCGGTGTTCCACCGGGCTAACCCACCAAGGTGCAAAATTGTAGTGGAGGAGAAAGCAGATGAGGTAGTGGAGTGGATGGCATGCTCATCTCAGTCTCAGCCGGATGATCTGCTGTCATCTGCTGATACAGGATCCATATGTAGCCAGGGGTCAGACTCAGAGCGTTCCTCCTGCTCCACCATTCCTCTCCAGCAAAGCCCGTCATTTTCATACGCAATTTGTACGCTCATGTGTACGTGTTCAAAGTTGCGTACCTTTTAAAACATTCGATATTAGTGCGCGAACGTTCGCTAAAAGCCAAATAATTATATATATTTTGTATGCAAATTCATTGAATCTATTCGACGAATATACGAATCTTAGGAAAAGTTCGACGGATGTTCGGCGAATAAAATTTTGAATGATTCGCTCATCTCTAGTTGCAGCAGAGATTGACCACATAGGGCCAGTTCACAGACCATTCATATGGTTAGTAGGGGGCAAAAATTGCAACAAATGCAAGACAGACCAGAACCAGACCGAGCCTATGGTACAGAGCACCTGCACTTCCAGTATATCCTCATGTTACAGTTTATCCAGGGTGTACAGCCGGCAACCCATAAATACCACATAGCAGTAGAGCATAGAGCATATAATTTTCTCAAAATGTCCCAAATGATTGTTTTCTAGTAAATTGTGAAGCATATTGACGCTCAGTGTGCAGCCGGGAGCCTTTCCTCTCGCTCCTCATCACCGTCCTCCACCACCAGCTGAGAATCATCTGCAATAGAGAAGCTTATCTTACAATCAATACTCATACTTTAAAACCATCCATTATGTGTAATGCATGCACGGCCATGTACGACCGTCTGATGAAAAGAAGGACTGCGGAATATCTGTCTCTCCTGGACCGCAAGGCAAACACAGGGAAGACACCAAAAGACTCTGCCAGCAGGTGGAAAGAAGAGAAGATGAAGACCACAGACATCTCTGCACTGGTGGAGGAGCTGTGGAGAATTCTGAGGATGTAGTCACAGCTCGGGGCCTTACTCCTCCGGCATGCCAGCTGGTGTGAAACTACAACTCCCAGTTTCACCACACCTGGAGTATGGAAGGTTGCTGATCCCTGCTCTAGACATAGATCTCATATAGTCAGGGGCGGACTTGTCATTTCTTAAAGAAGAACTCCCGCAAAAAATGTTATTCTGTGACTTGTTAGAAAGGTGCATGATGTAATCTGTAGTGAATGTAATGTTCTTATCAGAGACTGTATCTGTGAGTTATCCCCTCTCTTCTTATTGTACCTGTGTCATGTGACCAACTCCCTGACCTCCAGCTGACCCAGGACAGGCAGCCAGTTACTGCTCTATTCATTCCTATGAGACTGAAAGTGAGGCTCCCATAGGAATGCATCGAGAATTAGACTTCCTGCCCACACGTAAGATGCTGTGTTATCTGGTGAGTCTGATTGCTGGTCACATGACACAGATGAGAAACATCAGGGAGATATAACTCACAAATACAGACATTGGTAAGAAAATGACATTCACTATAGATTACATCATGTACATTTCTAGCAGGACATAGAATAAAAATTTGTTGCGGGAGTTCTTCTTTAAGTGAGTTTTACTGACATTTCCATGACTGTCTGATGATCCAGAATATCCTGTAATCTGGTAATGTCAGTCCTGGTTCTGCTGCTTTAAGCATTTTTTACTGTGTTTTTGAGACCGTCAGGTAACAAATAAGCCTGATGCCCACCATGTTGGGCACCCAGCTTTTCACAGCTGGGACCCGCACCTATAAGACAATGGGGGCATATCCTAACGATATGCCCCCACTGTCAAAGAAGTTACAATAATTCTCACTTCCTTACTTCTACCACAAGCATAGTTCATCAACCTTTTACTTCTCAAAACTTTTTGTTCATTGATTATAAAGTTACGTGAAAGCGTTGCCTGCCCGACTAATGGCCGCCCGCGAGCGCATCCTGTATGAATTAATTGTAGCAGAAGATTTTGGAGCACAGACCTCGGGAAGATTTATTATTCATCAGCCTGGCAGTAAATAATTTCATTTGACAACAGCCGGTAACAAATAGCTATTGACTTCTGCAATCCCATGACATGAACATATAAGCGGGTGATGTGGATGATAAAAGTCACACATGGAGCTATACAATGTGATCCCCGCCTCTGAGCGTCTTCATTACTGTCACCAATCCATTAATCACAAGTAATAAATGTGCTCAGAAGGGAGAAAAACACGAAGCGGGACGGAGATCTGTGCAGTCAGCAAATCACAAAACTATCACATTATTACATATACAGAATACACGGAAAAGCGGATTACACCAGAGAACAACAGCGCGGTATATAACGAAGGAAACACTGTTACAACATATTATAAATAGATGAGCGAATATATTCATAAAGATTCGTTATCTGCACAGATATTTCCGTACTTGTAAGTATTCGTTACTCGGCCGAGTAGCGTGTGAAATTCGTGTTTTTTTTTTAAACTCCTCCCTGCAAGTTTAGCGCCTATTTCTTAGCCAATAAACATGCAGGGAAGCCTGGGGGACCTCCTGCCATGACCTACTACCTTTTCTACGTGTCTAGGAGTGATTGGCTGCCTGCATCAGGTGACCTGCTATTATATAAGTGGGGACCCCGGGGGCTCGGATCACACACCTTGTGGTTTTAGGAGAGGGAAAGAGAGTGCGTGTGATAGGGATAGCGAAAGCGTACAAAATATAAGCGTACGAAATATCTGATCTATAAGTGTACGAAATATCAAAATCTGAGTTGACCTGAGTCCATCACTTTCTGAGGTTTTCAGGTGTTTAGGCAACCTTACTCTCCTCATACACACAGTTTTACAACAGGTATCTATAACAACCCAGCCATTTTTCTTCACTGCTGTTGATCAGCTTTAAAGGGGAGGGTGCTGTGGATGTTATTGTTAAGGGGGTAGGCTGCTGTGGAGGTCACTGTTAAGGGAGCGGGTTACTGTGACGGTCACTGTTAAATGGGCAGCTGTGGAGGTAAAGAAGGTGGAGGGCAGTTAAGGGGACTGTAACCTATGGTCAGTGTTAGGCTACTTTCACACTGGTGGCACGGGTATCCGGCAGGCTGTTCCGGCAGGTGAACAGCCTGCTGGATCCATGCTGCCGCTAGTGCACGTGTGGGGGCGGGCTGGAAATACGGCCGCAGCACGGCAAATATGCCGAGAGACAGCCGGATGAAAATTACAACATGTTACAGAGAATATAGTGATACAGTAAAGAGCATACTAATAATGTAATGTAACAATAATGAACGATGCTTGAATCTGCTCCTGGTGTTTGTGGGTCTGCAGAGTGTTACTCTTCTTGCTGAGCCCAGACGTTCTCTGTCCACACATAAAGCTGCGAGCTCCTGGCCTCGGACGACTCTCGTGACTTGTATGACAGATTTGAACAAAATGTAAATTTGGAAGGTTAAGCAGTCTCAGCTCTAATGGGAAATACACACAGAGAGGAGATGTCTGGACCTCGCTCAACACCATGAGCTTCTGGCTCTACCTGAAAAAACCTGATTTTCTGCAGCCTGAATTATCTACCAAGAACAAGGAGAACTTTTTGGTCCTGCAGAGCTGTGTATGTGATTGGACAGTTAAGACTCAATAATTATATAGAGAAAAGTTCTATTAGACGTTTTGTCTCAATAGCTGAATATTGATAAGATCTCTGCTTGCTTTTACTCACCCTACCAGGAGTGCACCATCCCTGAGACAAGTTCAGCCTCTTGCCTTAAAGCGGTTGTCTCACTTCAGCAAATGGCATTTATCATGTCAACTCTAATGTATTGTGATTGCCTATATCGCCTCCTTTGCTGGCTGGATTCATTTGTTCCATGGTTATCACCACCCTGCAATCCATCAGCAGTGGCCGTGCTTGCACAGTATAGGAAAATGTGCTGGTCTCTCTGGTGGCCGGGAACGTGGGAGTCTGCATAGTCATACGCTTTTCTTATAGTGTGCAAACATGACCACCACTGATGGATTGCAGGGTGGTTGTAACCATGGAAACAAACAGTGTATAATGTGATGGAGAAATGAGTCCAGCCAGCAAAGAAAGCAATATGGAGAATCAGAATACATTAGTAAGTGCTTTATATTACCTCTGTCTACATGATGTAGCAAAAAATGCAATATAGAATAATACTAAGATATAGATGTATGAAAGAGATGCTTAAAGTTCACCTAAACTAGTGTTCTTAGATTTGGATTTGTCTGTTGGTGTATTATACAGTATGGCCACCAGTAACCCAAGACTATGCGAGTCCGGCGCATGCTGCGTTTCTGTACGTGGCGGCACATTTCGAACTGTATTACACAGCAAATCTGAACCCGGATTCATTATGGACTGTGGCACAATAAAGGAATCTGGGTTTGCATTTATCGTGCAGTACAGTTCGGCAGTTGTCTCTATTTACAGTAACGCAGTATGAACCAGACTCACATAGTCTTGCGTTACTGGTGGCCATCTTGATGCGCCCACAGTGAAGCCCATGCCGTGTAATACACCAACCGCGATGGGAACTCATGACGTTTAGCAAAACAATCACAAAAATTGGTATTTGTCCAAAGCAGGACAAATCTGAATCTACCAACTAGTTTTTTTTTGTAAAAACTGTCGCAAAACACAAACCCCTGAATATCGGGTCTTTCTGTAGAGCTTTTTACTGCAGTCTGTACACTGTAGCCAGGTATATAATGTAAGGATTCTGATTTCTACAATAAGCTCTGCAGTGAGGACAGTATGGACAGGAGCCCACATCACTGCTCCTGTGTCAGCTCTGCGCAGCACATCACTGCTCCTGTGTCTGCTCTGCGCAGCACATCACTGCTCCTGTGTCAGCTCTGCGCAGCACATCACTGCTCCTGTGTCAGCTCTGCGCAGCACATCACTGCTCCTGTGTCAGCTCTGCGCAGCACATCACTGCTCCTGTGTCAGCTCTGCGCAGCACATCACTGCTCCTGTGTCAGCTCTGCGCAGCACATCACTGCTCCTGTGTCAGCTCTGCGCAGCACATCACTGCTCCTGTGTCAGCTCTGCGCAGCACATCACTGCTCCTGTGTCAGCTCTGCGCAGCACATTACTGGCTCCTGTGTCAGCTCTGCGCAGCAAATCACTGCTCCTGTGTCAGCTCTGCACAGCACATCACTGCTCTTGTGTCAGCTCTGCACAGCACATCACTGCTCCTGTGTCAGCTCTGCACAGCACATCACTGCTCCTGTGTCAGCTCTGCGCAGCACATCACTGCTCCTGTGTCAGCTCTGCACAGCACATCACTGCTCCCTGTGTCAGCTCTGCGCAGCACATCACTGTTCCTGTGTCAGCTCTGCGCAGCACATCACTGCTCCTGTGTCAGCTCTGCGCAGCACATCACTGCTCCTGTGTCAGCTCTGCACCGCACATCACTGCTCCTGTGTCAGCTCTGCACCACACATCACTGCTCCTGTGTCAGCTCTGCACAGCACATCACTGCTCCTGTGTCAGCTCTGCGCAGCACATCACTGCTCCTGTGTCAGCTCTGCACAGCACATCACTGCTCCTGTGTCAGCTCTGCGCAGCACATCACTGCTCCTGTGTCAGCTCTGCACCGCACATCACTGCTCCTGTGTCAGCTCTGCACAGCACATCACTGTTCCTGTGTCAGCTCTGCACAGCACATCACTGCTCCTGTGTCAGCTCTGCGCAGCACATCACTGCTCCTGTGTCAGCTCTGCGCAGCACATCACTGCTCCTGTGTCAGCTCTGCACCGCACATCACTGCTCCTGTGTCAGCTCTGCACCGCACATCACTGCTCCTGTGTCAGCTCTGCACAGCACATCACTGCTCCTGTGTCAGCTCTGCGCAGCACATCACTGCTCCTGTGTCAGCTCTGCACAGCACATCACTGCTCCTGTGTCAGCTCTGCGCAGCACATCACTGCTCCTGTGTCAGCTCTGCACCGCACATCACTGCTCCTGTGTCAGCTCTGCACAGCACATCACTGTTCCTGTGTCAGCTCTGCACAGCACATCACTGCTCCTGTGTCAGCTCTGCACCGCACATCACTGCTCCTGTGTCAGCTCTGCACAGCACATCACTGCTCCTGTGTCAGCTCTGCACAGCACATCACTGCTCCTGTGTCAGCTCTGCGCAGCACACTGCACTGCCTCCTGTGTCAGCTCTGCGCAGCACATCACTGCTCCTGTGTCAGCTCTGCGCAGCACATCACTGCTCCTGTGTCAGCTCTGCACCGCACATCACTGCTCCTGTGTCAGCTCTGCGCAGCACATCACTGCTCCTGTGTCAGCTCTGCGTAGGTTTGGGGGGGGGAGGGGATTTACTGTTTGTCCCAGGTGGCAGAGGGTTTGCTACAATTGTATCCAGTTTAAGGAATGCTCTGTGGGCTAAAGACATCGGCAGCACAAGCCTCTCTTGTCCTGACAATTTGTTACAATGTATCAGTGCAGGTAAAATGTATCAGGCAGGTGTTCTTGCTCCTTATGTCATAGAGGATTGTCTAGAGGATACGATTGTAGGAGACACTCATCTGTGAGAACATTAGGTCTAAGTTATTTCTCTGAATGTAAACGTAATAATTAACAAGAATACCGCCTCTGACTGCCATCTGACTGGCTCATCCATGAAGCTCCTGCTCAGGTCTTTTCTTGATGTTACTTCCGGTTTGGAGCTCAATGATAAATGTTCAACGCGTTTCAGCACTTGTTTGTCCTGGTTTGCTGTTTCATGGATGAACCCTGGCTCCTTCCCAAAGATTCCACTATGCAATATCTGTTTTTACAAGTGACCAGGCGGCTGCACCTAATGGAGCGTCCTCTGATGGTGCCAGGCTCATGGTCACTGAGCTCCTTGTGACCCATCCTCCTGCTAATCTCTGTTTCTGGAGGACGCGTTTTCTGCATTAATGAGTAGAATTAATTTCTGCACTGAAATGGTCTAATCTATTAGTTAAAAGGGGGGACATTTCCACACAAAGTACATAAATTGTACCCACTTCTAAGTGAAGTTTCCACAAGGCATGTGGTTGTCATTTCAAGAGGGGGGCTGAGAGCGATACGTGACAATGAATACATCTCATAACATCTCATTATCCCCGGAGCTCTGAGGTCACACCAAGGATGACATTCCTACAGCCAGGAACTCTACATGTCAGCGCTTTCATCATTTTCCAGTTTGTGTCAAATTCTAGAAACTGCAGCATCCCAGTGCTTCAAGGGTTAATGGGCTGCAAAATAATTCAGACTCCAAATAATGTCCTTCTTTCCATGGATCCTCCGCATTGTCATGAGAGCAGATGGTGAGACTCCATGACTTGATGAAATGTGACATTAAGTGATGTAGCATGTCAGAAACGCTTAACATGACCACACGGCGGGAGGAAGACTCAGGAGAACTTCATATCAAAGACCAAATCCAACTG
This sequence comes from Rhinella marina, assembly GCA_900303285.1. NCBI lineage: Eukaryota > Metazoa > Chordata > Amphibia > Anura > Bufonidae > Rhinella > Rhinella marina. Next base: position 25,130 of record ONZH01003165.1, read on the forward strand.
CAGCAGATTGACATTAATCACCATGTATCTGGTTAATGAGATGCCATCACCGGTGTGCCAGTGCTCTACCCACCAGCCCTACAGTCAGAACCAGAATCCTCCACCAAGTCATCTTATTGATCAAGGCCATGTTCTGCAGTCATACGGTTAGTCCTCAGGTGAAGGAGAAATCTTCATAGATGTCCCATGTTTTCCCACAGGAACTCAGGACCCAGATCTCAACCTGTGACTGGTGCACCCTAGGGGTAGATGCTTCTACCATGCTTGGAAGAAAGGGATGCAAATGAGCTCTTAACAAGCTCCACCTCTAACGCCACCAGATGTAAGGCAGCTATGCTATAAGTCAATGTTCAGGTCTTTAACTAAGCCAGCATCTCATCTGCAGACAGCTGTTCTGGGGGTGATTGTCCCTCATCAGTGTAGAGAGTACTGGCTTAACTGGGTGAGAGGCCTAAGTCAGGATTTGGGGGGGTACTATCTCACCTTGGGGAGAGAGCGCTTGTTAAGAGCTCATTTGCATCCCTTTTTTCCCAGAATTCCAGAGGAGCATGTGCGGGCTATAAGTCTCCTCATGCTGATTAAGGCGCTCTCCCCAAGGAGAGATAGTATCCCCCAGATCCTGACCTTGGCCTCTCACCCAGTTAAGCCAGTCCTATCTGCTTTACACTGATGAGGGGCAATCACCCTGAAACAGCTGTCTGCAGATGAGATGCTGGCTTATTTAATATCCAAGTCATGTCTCAAGGATTATTTAAAGAGCTGAAGATTGACTTACAGGATAGCTGCCTTACATCTGATGGAATTAGAGGCAGAGATTGTTAACAGTCCATTTGCATACCTTTCTGCCATGCTTTTAATAGACAGCACAGTGTATGATCCGAGCCTTGGGAAGTACTTAGAACTGGAGGATCTGAGTCAAGGAATGTTGGGTTGCACTTCTCTAGATGTGGGCTATACATTGTATAAATAGGCCTATTGGGGTGTTCAAGACTGAGGTGAGCAGTGTAAGGGATTCCATGCTCTCTGCTTATCTCCCTTCAAGGCTGCAGAGGAACGCCCAGGCCATGGCTTCTAGTAGTCGTCAATTGTTTATACAGCTGAGCAGCAGGAGAGATTAGGTATAGATCAGAGGACCTCACCAAAAAGCGATTCAGAAAGTCCATACATACAGCCGTAAGGAAGCACGGGAGAGTAGGTGGTGTAGGACTACAAGTCTCAGCAAGATCTGAAGTCGGTGATCGACTGGTTCAACAGCCAGGGTGCAAAACTACAAGTATCAGCAAGATACAGTGTATCTGAAGTATGTAATAGTCAGGGGCAACAGGAAGGATGTAGAACTACAAGTCTCAGCAAGATATCTGAATTCTGAATCTATGACAACCTGGGTCTCCAGGTCAGACACAATAAGCAAAGAAACAGCAAGTGGGTTAGGTAAAACACCCCAATAACTGGCCCTGTGGTTGGTGGCTGGATGATAGAGAGAGGTAAGCTCATTACATGGGGTAATCGGAGACAATGTACCGTAAATTCAGCATTAGTCTAACGTAGTCCGGAATCTCCCACACCTCAGGCTGCTGTTCTGTTCCTCTCTCCACGCTTCATTGAATGTGATGACCAAACCGATAGATTCTGACCTGAAGGGAATTTCGGAAAAGTTGCTCATCTCTAGTCATCACATGGCACACCTCATTATCCTCTTTACATATAATTTTTGAAGCTAATTAATACAGTGTCACCATATTTTTAGAAGCGGCAGGTACAAGGGATGTGTGAACTGGTGCATTTCTACAGATGATGTCATCGTCACAGACGCAGGAAGTTACAATGTTTCCACTTTTGTTACAATGACTCTTTCAGCACTGACTGCACTTTTCTTCTACTCCTCGCGTTACTTTCTGACAATCTGTAAATTCCTCCCGTAAATTTCGATAAATCCTCCTTGGCTGCGGTTTTTATGTCACTTCTTGAACAGTTATGGATGAAGCTAAGAAATCCCAGACTTATTGATAAATCTGCTCCTTCATTTGCATCTAATCAAGAAGTAGTGTGTCTGAAGCCGACAATGGCGGCCGTGATTTACTGATTAATCTGCTTCCGGAAGAGTCAAAACTTTTCCCACAAAACGGAGGAGACGTCGGTGGCGCGCTCTACATGATTCATTAGCGGGAGCGGCATTTTACCATCTGCTTTGTGAAATTATCGCTGTAAATCATGTCGGCTGTGATGAACATAGGAAGATGAAGAACAAACACGACACTCGCCGCGGCTTCACCAGAAAACAAAGCTATTTGTTAAAACACTTTCAACATTAGCATTTTTTAGTCAATCTTGCCGAGTTTCCAGCGTAAACGCGCTGACGACCACCGCCCATGACGTTCCTCAGGATGAAAGTGCGTAAGGCAGTAGTGACGCAGCAAGAACCAAGTCAGCGCTGCACAAACTCTGCTACACCATATCCAATGTCACAAGTCATCATGGTGTTGTCACAGTCCTGCTGCAATTGTGTGGATGCTTTTGTTTAACCCCTTAAGGACTGGCTTATAGAATAAAACATATTTGCAATTGTTTTGATACAATTATTTCTTCTGTTTATCTTCTGCAGCCTGCATATAGTCACATATGCAGCATCATACTGCTACGACAGTGGTCCCCATACAAATGGCTTTTATATGCAATTGATATGTACTCAAGATCATAGATGTGGTTTATGGTGTAACTCTGCATTTGCTGTGTACTGAGCAGTTAATAATAAACAGGCTGCAGCAGCCAGTTATTGAGTGGGGCTGTTGTCACCCTCCCTTATAGTAGAGAAAGTAGATGCTTGTGCAGTGTAGAGCCCTGAAGGAAGCTTAAAGGGGTTGTCCGGGTTCAGAGCTGAATCCGGACATACCCAGGATTTCACCCAGGCAGCCCGCCTGACAACAGCTACGATGGGAGGCTTCCGCCCGGCAGTGTGTTCAGTGACGTCACCGGCTCTGATGGGCCGGCTTTAGCGCTGCCCTAGCCGTTTTACTGTCTAGGGCAGCACTAAAGCCCGCCCATCAGTGCCGATAACATCACCGGTCTCACTGCTGGGCAGAAGCCTCTGCCTGACAAAGGCTGGTTCTTCACCGGAACTGGGCAAAATGTCTTTGCCCTCCGCGATTTATCGCAAGAGAAAAGGAGAGAATCGGAACATGAAATGCTTCGATGCTCTTGTCAGGCAGGCTGAATGGGTGAAAATGTGGGTTTGTCTGGGTTCAGCTTTAAACATTAGCTAAAGTGGAAAGGAAGGAATTTATATCTTTGAAAAGCATAACAGTGTCAAGAGGAGGTGCGAGTAGAAGTCCTGTGGAGATAAACTGCCTAACAAGCTGCTCATAAACTCCATAGCAGATATTGTGCAGAAAAAGAAAGGCTTCGATCCCTGAACAAACCTAAAAGGCAGAATCCGGATATGCCCACCATACTGTACACCACAGTGGAAACCTGTAGTAACATAAACTGTAAGTATGAAAACCTGTAAAAAAAATAGTGCATGGGGAGCAGTGCTGCACCCCTATTTCTGGATGCTAGTGCAAAAGCTAGTGTGCACGGTGTGAACAGAATTGCTTTAAAAAGGCATCTTGGCCTATTAACTGTTGCTTTCTGTGGAAATTGCACATTGTGTAAGAGCTGCCAGTCCGAGCAAGCTGAGAACTTTTGCAAACTGCTATCTGTATGCAGTGCACTCTGTTATCTATATGCAGTGCACTCTGCTATCTGTATGCAGTGCACTCTGCTGTCTATATGCAGTGCACTCTGCTATCTATATGCTGTGCACTCTGCTATCTATATGCTGTGCACTCTGCTATCTGTATGCAGTGCACTCTGCAGTCTATATGCAGTGCACTCTGCTGTCTATATGCAGTGCACTCTGCTATCTGTATGCAGTGCACTCTGCTGTCTATATGCAGTGCACTCTGCTGTCTATATGCAGTGCACTCTGCTATCTGTATGCAGTGCACTCTGCTATCTATATGCTGTGCACTCTGCTATCTATATGCTGTGCACTCTGCTATCTGTATGCAGTGCACTCTGCAGTCTATATGCAGTGCACTCTGCTGTCTATATGCAGTGCACTCTGCTATCTGTATGCAGTGCACTCTGCTGTCTATATGCAGTGCACTCTGCTGTCTATATGCAGTGCACTCTGCTATCTGTATGCAGTGCACTCTGCTATCTATATGCAGTGCACTCTGCTATCTGTATACAGTGCACTCTGCTGTCTATATGCAGTGCACTCTGCTGTCTGTACGCAGTGCACTCTGCTATCTATATGCTGTGCACTCTGCTATCTGTATACAGTGCACTCTGCTGTCTATATGCAGTGCACTCTGCTATCTGTATGCAGTGCACTCTGCTGTCTATATGCAGTGCACTCTGCTGTCTATATGCAGTTCACTCTGCTATCTATATGCAGTGCACTCTGCTATCTGTATGCAGTGCACTCTGCTATCTGTATGCAGTGCACTCTGCTGTCTATATGCAGTGCACTCTGCTGTCTATATGCAGTGCACTCTGCTGTCTATATGCAGTGCACTCTGCTATCTATATGCAGTGCACTCTGCTATCTGTATGCAGTGCACTCTGCTATCTGTATGCAGTGCACTCTGCTGTCTATATGCAGTGCACTCTGCTATCTGTATGAAGTGCACTCTGTTATCTATATGCAGTGCACTCTGCTATCTGTATGCAGTGCACTCTGCTATCTGTATGCAGTGCACTCTGCTGTCTATATGCAGTGCACTCTGCTATCTGTATGAAGTGCACTCTGCTGTCTATATGCAGTGCACTCTGTTATCTATATGCTGTGCACTCCGCTGTCTGTTGTGCTCTGTAGTCTATGTGCTCTGCTCTGCAGTCTATGTGCTCTGTGTTGTGCTCTGCAGTCTATGTGCTCTGTGTTGTGCTCTGCAGTCTATGTGCTCTGTGTTGTGCTCTGCAGTCTATGTGCTCTGTGTTGTGCTCTGCAGTCTATGTGCTCTGTGTTGTGCTCTGCAGTCTATGTGCTCTGTGTTGTGCTCTGCAGTCTATGTGCTCTGTGCTCTGCTCTGCGCTCTGCTCTGCGCTCTGCTGTCTACCAGCCTTAGTAATTACTCTGCCTTCTGTTTGTATTTTCTCGGGTCCCAGTGACAGTTCTCCAGATGAATAACCAGGTCTCAAGTCTCCAACCAGCAGTAGATAAGAGTGCGCTGCGCGGAGCCGCCGCGCTGTGAACGACCCTCGTAAAAATGAACTGATGAAAGATTTTGACTGGGAATCGCTGCGCAGATGGCTCCATTTTGTAAACAGGCGCGCTCTGATAAAGAATGATGGCGAATATTATTCCTACCGGCATTCTGCAACTGCCTTCAAATAGCACAAATTTGGACCAAAGATGACAAAATTGCCGGACCAGAAGGCCGGCGTACAGCGCGTAACTGCGGAAACGGCCGCTGTCAGAGATAATTCCCGAGAACAGCGATTATTTCATCTCATTTCTAAATAATATGAGAAAATATGAGAAAAGATGAAAATATCCGCAGACATGGAGGATGGGCATTGTCATCCACGTTTAATCAGTAGAAGAGCTCAGGTCAGGAAGAAAAAATCCAGTCCACATGCCTGAACCTTGCAGATCCGCGACCTGTGACAGGGACATCACTACAAGCAAGACAGAACTCGCTGCACTCTGTGCTGGACTGGGACTGCAGGGTGCTCACAGGGTGCCCGCTGGATGACTGCTGGATACCTGACATACAGTGGGGAAAAAAAAGTATTTAGTCAGCCACTAGACCTCAACTATGAGAGACAAAATGAGAAAACAAATCCAGAAAATCACATTGTCTGATTTTTAAAGAATTTATTTTCAAATTATGGAGGAAAATAAGTATTTGGTCACCTACAAACAATAAGATTTCTGTCTCTCACAGACCTGTAACTTCTTCTTTAAGAGGCTCCTCTGTCCTCCACTCATTACCTGTAGTAATGGCTCCTGTTTGTTATCAGTATAAAAGACACCTGTCCACAACCTCAAACAGTCACACTCCAAACTCCACTATGGTGAAGACCAAAGAGCTGTCGAAGGACACCAGAAACAAAGACCTGCACCAGGCTGGGAAGACTGAATCTGCAATAGGCAAGCAGCTTGGTGTGAAGAAATCAACTGTGGGAGCAATAATACAAGACCACTGATAATCTCCCTCCATCAGGGGCTCCACACAAGATCTCACCCCATGGGGTCAAAATGATCACAAGAACTGTGAGCAAAAATCCCAGAACCACACGGGGGAACCTAGTGAATGACCTGCAGAAAGCTGGGACCAACGTAACAAAGGCTACCGTCAGTAACACACTACACCGCCAGGGACTCAGATCCTGCAGTGCCAGACGTGTCCCCCTGCTTAAGCCAGTACATATCCTGACCCATCTGAAGTTTGCTAGAGAGCATTTGGATGTTCCAGAAGAGTATTGGGAGAATGTCATATGGTCAGATGAAACCAAAGTAGAACTGTTTGGTAGAAACACAACTCATCGTGTTTGGAGGAGAGTGAATGCTGAGTTGCATCCAAAGAACACCATACCTACTGTGAAGCATGGGGGGGGCAACATCATGCTTTGGGGCTGTCTCTCTGCAAAGGGACCAGGACGACTGATCCGTGTACATGAAAGAATGAATGGGCCATGTATCGGGAGATTTTGAGTGCAAACCTCCTTCCATCAGCAAGGGCATTGAAGATGAAACGTGGCTGGGTCTTTCAGCATGACAACGATCCCAAGCACACCGCCAGGGCAACGAAGGAGTGGCTTCGTAAGAAGAATTTCAAGGTCTGGAGTGGCCTAGCCAGTCTCCAGATCTCAACACTGCTCTAGAGGAGATCTGCATGGAGGAATGGGCCAACATACCCACAGCAGTGTGTGCCAACCTTGTGAAGACTTACAGAAAATGTCTGACCTCTGTCATTGCCAACAAAGAATATATAATAAAGTATTCAGATGAACTTTTCTTATTGACCAAATACTTATTTTCCACCATAATTTGCAAATAAATTCTTTAAAAATCAGACAATGTGATTTTCTGGATTTGTTTTCTCATTTTGTCTCTCACAGTTGAGGTCTACCTATGATGTCAGTTACAGGCCGACCTCATCTTTATAAGTGGGAGAACTGTCACAATTGGTGGCTGACTAAATACTTTTTTTCCCCCACTGTATTCTCCATCTATATGAGACATGACAGCGAGTATTCCATATGCTCATCCAATCCAGTCATTGACATAAGGATGCAGAATCTGGATTCTGGATACTCTGCTAAGAGATGACTATGCTCCATATGTCCACGTGCCTCCACCCAGTGGTTGTGATGGGAATTGCAGCCTGTCATGGGTTTTGCGTGTTCAAATATTACATTAAATTTGTTTCATTAGAAACTGAAGACCTAAACCAAATTCAGGTAAGATACCAGTGGACGCCTCTGCAGGTTCATGGACTATGTCCCGGGGTCAGCTGCAGTGGCTATTAGAGATTGAGATTGTCTTAACCCCCTGGATACCGGAGGTTATTTATTTTTGCATTTTCATTTTTGAAGTGTTCCCTCTCCGGCAAAACTGACCCATGCCCTTCATTCTCTGGGTCAGTACAATTAAAAGAATATACCATATTCTGACCCCCATATTCTGACCCCCATAGCTTTTCTACAGTTATATCTACACTGTGTGCTGTCCGCATCCGTATGTCCATTCCGTAGCCCGCAAAAAATAAAAATAGAACATGTCCTATTCTTGTCCTTTTTGCGGACAAGGATAGGCATTGTTACAATGGATCAGCAAAAAAAACGGATGCCATACGGACGACATCCATTTTTTTTTGCGGATCCACAATTTGTGTACCGTAAAACACAATGTTTATGTGAAAGTAGCCTAAAATGAATTTCCAAAGAATCTTATATTAATCTTCAGTAAAAAAAAATGGACGCATCACGGATGCCATCCGTGTTGTGTCAGTGATTTTCATGGACCCATAGACTTTAATGGGTGTGCTTGGTCCGCATCATGAATCAAAGTGGTGCATGTCTCTGTGATTTTTTTTACTAACCCACAGTCAATAAAAAAATACTGAAATGGATAATTTTGCTGTCTGCAGAAAATGCGCAAAAAATGCATCAAATCCACACCAAAAACCGCAAGTAAGATGCTTACCCGCACCCGTGTGCAGGAAGCCTCATAGTACAATCCCATACACAATTACACTTATACATCATCAGAATCACGGAGAAGTACAACACATTTGCATATGGAATGAATTAGATGATAGTTACCGGTTAATAGTGAAATTTCTGTCAATACAGAAACTAATTGTTGGTTGTTTCTTTGTAATCAGTGGGAATTTTATGTTACTTGTTAACAAGTTAACACCTGACAAATTCTTACTTTGCCGAAAACAAGGCAGTTTGTTTCAATTAGCACGAGCCTTTGTTCCCCTGGAACTCACTTTCTGCTGAGGTACAGAAACACATACCTGAGTCCATTTTTTGCATTAATTGCTTTTTGACTGCAGCATCTGTTGGCAGTAATATCC
>ONZH01003166.1:0-25912 GCA_900303285.1 Rhinella marina
GATGACCAAGTCAACCATTCAAGAACCGCTGGGTTGGTGGTCAACACACGGCCACTAGATGACACCGGCAGCTCTGGCCTCGCCAAGTGACCCCTAATGCCACGTCCCCTTCCTCTGCTGCGACCTGTGCCTATTCCAGAAACATTTGTGCGACTGCCCCTCCCCTGTGAAGGGCCTGTCACCCCTCTGTCTGACATACTGTTTGATAAAAAAAAATTTAAAATAAAAGGAAATTAAGAATCCCTCAAAAAATATACTTTGCTCACTGCCTTGCACAACTGCTTAACTATTTCTTTAAGAAATACCGTCACTCACAGAGTGGGTTAACAATGGGTTGCTGAACTGCAGTACAATGGGATACTGCACGGCACTACACACTATATGACGATTTTCTTTTTCTATGGCGACTGACGCTGCAAATAGTTATTTAAAATGAACAACCCCACAAACACGGATTCACAGTTTTTTTGGCAATTCAACTTCACTGAAGAAGTTAGCACTATATGGCGCTTGTCTGTTTGTATGGCGAATAACGCAGCAAATAGTTATTTAAAATGAACAACCCCACAAACACGGATTCACAGTTTTTTTGGCAATTCAACTTCACTGAAGAAGTTAGCACTATATTGCGCTTGTCTGTTAGTATGGTGAAAAACGCCGCAAATAGTTTTTTTTAAAATGAACAGCCCCACAAACACGGATTCACAGTTTTTTTGGCAATTCAACTACACTGAAGAAGTTAGCACTATATGGCGCTTGTCTGTTTGTATGGCGAATAACGCAGCAAATAGTTATTTAACTCATTGGCGACCGCCCACTGTCTTTAGACGGAGGGCGGCGCAAGTCCTTGGTCCTGAGGCTGCAGTAAAAGGGTGTCAGGGAGCCTCCGGACGGACCAGCGGCGGGGTCCGGCTGTGCCCAGGTGCCGGACCCCTGCTGAATGCGCCAGCATCGGTGAAAACACCGATGCCGGCACATTAACCCTTCATGCGCCGCAGTCAGCGCTGACCGCGGCACATGAGGCGTGCGGCATGGTGTGCCGCTTTCAGGATGGCGAGCGGGGGCCATCAGGTCCCCGTGCTGCTGTGACAGGGACCCGATGGCATCGTGGCTGCTATCCCTGCGAGCCTGTGCAATCCAGCCCCCTGCATCGCACAGGAAGCAGGCTGTAAGTGTATTACACTGAGTAATACACTTACAGCCAATGCATTACAATACAAAAGTATTGTAATGCATTGTAAAAGGGATCAGACCCCCAAAAGTTAAATAAAGTGGAAAAAAAAGTTAAAAAATAAAGTTTAAAAAAATAAATAAATAAAAGTTTCAAGTTACAAAAAACGCCATTTTCCAAAAAAAAAGTAAAAAAAAAAATGTAAAAAAAAAAAGGTAAAAAAAGAAAGGTATACATATTAGGTATCGCCCCGTCCGTATCGACCGGCTCTATAAAAACATCATGTCATCCACCCCGCCAGGTGAACGCAGTAAAAAAAAACAAAAAAAACTGCCAAAACAGACATTTTTTGGTCACCTTGCCTTACAAAAAGTGTAATAGCAAGCGATCAAAAAAGCGTATGTACCCCAAAATGGTACCAATCAAACCGTCATCTTGTCCCGCAAAAAATGAGACCCTAACTAAGACAATCGCCTTAAAAATAAAGAAAAACATGGCTCTCAGAATATGGCAACACAAAAAATATTTTATTTTGTTCAAAAATGTATCTAATGTGTAAAACTTTCCAAAAATAAAAATGATACACATATCGGGTATCGCCGCGTCTGTAACAACCTGCTCTATAAAAGTATTACATGAGATGGCCCCCCAGGTGAATGCTACAAAAAAAAAAATCTATGCCAAAATAGCCATTTTTTTCCCTCTTGCCTCACAAAAAGTGTAATAGCAGGCAATCAAAAAGGCTTATTTAACCCAAAATGGTACCAATCAAACCGTCATCTTGTCCTGCAAAAATGATACCCTACCTGAGACAATCGCCCGAAAAATAAAAAAATATGGCTCTCAGAACATAGCAACACAAAAAAAAGATTTTATTCTGTTCAAAAATGCATCTAATGTGTAAAACTTTCTAAAAATAAAAATGTTAGACATATTGGGTATCGCCACGTCTGTAACAACCTGCTGTATAAAAGTATTACATGATATATCAGGGGTCAGTACAGAGATCTCTCCCATCATCTATTTATCCCGAGGACTGTGACTGTGACGAGGGGACATCCTCTGCGTCTGGAGGAAAGAAGGTTTGTACATAAACATAGAAGAGGATTCTTTACGGTAAGAGCAGTGAGACTGTGCAACTCTCTGCCTGAGGAGGTGGTGATGGTAAGTTCACTAAAAGAGTTCAAGAAGGGCCTGGATGTATTTCTGGAGGGTAATAATATTACAGGTTATAGTTACTAGAGAGGGGTCGTTGATCCAGGGAGTTATTCTGATTGCCTGATTGGAGTCGGGAAGGAATTTTTCCCCTAAAGTGAGGAAAATTGGCTTCTACCTCACAGGGTTTTTTTTGCCTTCCTCTGGATCAACTTGTAGGAAAACAGGCTGAACTGGATGGACAGATGTCTTTTTTTGGCCTTACAAACTATGTTACTATGTTACTAGATGAGTGAATGCTGCAAAAAAAAAAAAAAAAAAGCCAAAATAGCCATTTTTTTTCCCTCTTGCCTCAAAAAAAGTGTAATAGCAGGCGATCAAAAAGGCGTATTTAACCCAAAATGGTACCAATCAAACCGTCATCTTTTCCCGCAAAAATTGATACTCTACCTAAGACAATCGCCCAAAAAATTTAAAAAATATGGCTCTCTGAAAATGGCAGCACATAAACAAGATTTAATTCTGTTCTAAAATGCATCTAATGTGTAAAACTTAACAATAATAAAAATGGTAGACATATTGGATAATCGCCGCGTTCGTACCAACCTGCTCTATAAAAATATCACATGACTTGCCCCCTCAGGTGAATGCTGTAAAAAAATGCTAAAAAAAAAAATATGCCAAAACAGCTATTTTTTTCACCTTGACTCACAAAAAGAGTAATACCAAGCGATCAAAAAGTCTTATGTACCCCAAAATGGTACCAATGAAAACTTTACCTCATCCTGCAAAAAATGAGCCCCTACATAAGACAATAGCTCAAAAAAATAAAAATCAATGGCTCCTGCAAACCACTCAAAATCTGTGTTGTAAAATCCATATGGCGCTCCTTCTGTTCTGAGTCCTGCCATGTGCCCCCACATTAGTTAACCACAACATATGGGGTGTTGCCGTATTCAGTAGAAAATGGGTAACAAATTATGGGGTGCTTTTCTCCTGTTACCCCTTATGCAAATAAAAAAATTGGGGCTAAAGCAACATTTTATTGGAAGAAATGAAACTTTTCATTTTCACAGCCAAGTGTTTCCAAATTCCGTAAAACGTTTAGGGGGTCAAAGTGGCCAGTACTCCCTTTAATATATTTGTTGAAGGGTGTAGTTTCCAAAATGGGGTCACTCTTTGAGGGTTTCCACTGTATGGGTATGTCAGGGTCTCTCAATTACAAAATGGTGCCTAAAAACTATTCAAGCAAAATCTGCCTCCAAAATCCGTATGGTGCTCCTTTCCTTCTGACCACTGCCACAAACCCATAGAGACGTTTACCACCACATATGGGGTATTTCTGTAAACTGCAGAATCAGAGCAATGTATATTGAGGTTTAGTTTGCTGTTAACCCTTGCTGTGTTGCAAGAAAAAAATTATTAACATGAATAATCCATAAAAAAAAGTGAAATTTTGAAATTTCACCTCCATTTTCCTTTAATTCTTGTGGAAGACCTCAAGGGTTAAGAAAGTTTGTAACAGCAGTTTTTTATAATTTGAGGGGTGTAGTTTCTAAAATAGGGTCATTTATGGGGGTTTTCATTATGTAATCCCCTCAAAATCACTTTATATCTGAATTGGTGCTTAAAAAAAATGGTTTTGGAAAATTTGGTGAAAATTTGAAAAATGGCTTCTAAACTTCCAAGCCCTCTAACGTTCTAAAAAAGTAAAATGACATTTATAAAATGATGCCAACATAAAGTAGACATATGGGGAATGTAAAATAATAACTATTTTTGGAGGTATTACTATTTATTTTGAAAGTAGAGAAATTGAAATTTGGAAATTTGCTAATTTTTCCAAATTTTTTGTAAATTTTGAATTTTTTTCATAAATAAAAATGAAATATTTTGCCACAAATTTACTAATGTCGCGAAGCACAATATGTGACGAGAAAACAGTCTCAGAATGGCCTGGATAAGTAAAAGCGTTCCAAAGCTATTACCACATAAACTGACACATGTCAGATTAGCAAAAATCAGTCTGGTCACGAAGGTGCAAAATGGCCCGATCATTAAGGGGTTAAAATGAGCAACCCCACAAACACAGATTCACAGTTTTTTTGGCAATTCAACTTCACTGAAGAAGTTAGCACTATATGGCGCTTGTCTGTTTGTATGGCGAATAACGCCGCAAATAGTCATTTAAAATGAACAACCCCACAAACACTGGGTTTTTTTTTTGGCAATTCAACTTCACTGAAGAAGTTAGCACTATATGGCGCTTGTCTATTTGTATGGCGAATGACGCCGCAACTATTTCTTTCACATTTACAAGCTGCCAATCACAGATTATATATTTTTATATATATTTTTATTATATAATTATGTTTTTCCCCAAACACAACCCAAAATATATATAAATATATATATATCTATATATATATATCTATATATCTATATATATATCTATATATATATATATATATATTTATTTATTTATTTATTTATTTATTTATTTTTTTTAAGGTACCCCAAACAAGGCTCTGAGCCTCTTACTGCACTGCAACAAGGGACACTAGTGGTGCTTCTTTGAATAAAGCACTCCAAAACAGCCTTTAGAACAGAGTGCAGTGCTCTGTAACAGGCTAACCCCATGCCCAGTCACTGCTGCTCAGTGTACCAGAATAGCCATTTCACTGCCTTATGGATTCTGTCTACAAATTGTCCCTCTCCTATCCCTGCAATTCAGATTATCTATCCCTGATCTCCTCATTTCTTTTCTTTAGCAACGTTTTTCTATCGCTTGCCCTATCTCTCCTGACGACTGTCTCTGATCTAAAATCAATAGCAAATAGCATATTCCAGCGCTGCAAAGCTATTTATAGGGCTGTGACATCACAGGACCTGGCTGGCTGCTAATTGGCTACATGTCTGCATGTGATCGCATTGTGAGTGTTTACTTCTTTGTCCCAGAAATCCTTCCCCCATGTCATGCCATGTGCTTGCGGCCATTTTAGGAAAAAAAAAAAAGATTTGTTACCACGAATCGCCATGAAATTCGCTTTCGTGGCAAATCGAATTTTCCATGAAATTAGTCAGTGAATTCTACTTCGTCAGCTTCGATTCGCTCATCTCTAGTCGTAATATTGTTTAAAGATGTCTAGATAAATTGCGGTATTCACAGTTGATTTGAAGAAAATTGGGCCCACTATACGTGTTCCTGACACTGCTCACCAAAAACCAATTTTCTGCTCGTGAAGTGGCGTTTCGTGAGTCAAATGGGAATTTTCACAGGACCAGTACCTTATATTCTGGTAATCTATGTGACTTGATAAATGAAACCAAGCTTTGTTCATCATAAAGTACAGCACTAGCACTAGGTCCAAATGTCTAACAGCAGGGGCAAAAATTGAAATGGCACCTCCCCAAGCCAAATTCTTGACCTAACCCTTTTTATCCATCCAGAGGTATAATTTGACCAGCATTGACTTTCTAAAATATCATTGTCTTCTTATGTGGCTCAGGGGTCTTTGGGCTACCTCTGCACCCCCTATAGCTATGCCCCTGGATGGAGGCCCCGGTTTCTTCATGTTTGCAACAGAGACAGTTTGATGCCATATTCGAACTAGACTCTGAATACAAAGTTTAGCTGTTGGTTTTGTTCCTTGATAAATGCCTGCAAAGGTCTCTTGCGTTTCCTTAATCGATCTTCTTTGCAGATAGCCTTCCACAATCACTATTCTCTGTTTCAGTGAGAACACCATCTTTCTGACACAATAGGCAACTTTTATCGAACTGAATAATAAATCAGCCTTAGTTGCTCATAGAAAGCAGAGTTCAGCATTAGGTTCCAACAGGGCTCTGAAAAAATGAAAGCTGAGCTCTGATTGGTTGTTATGATCAACTAAGACAGATTTACTATTAGCCAGTTTGATTTGGAGATATTGGAGATGGGCTACTTTTTTTATGGACCACCCTGTATATACTATATCATTATTACATTCACACATAGAAGTAGTGTTGAGCGAATCGAAGTATCCAAAGTGGACTTCAATCCGAATTTGATTAGCCATGAAGCTGAATTTCCTTGCGCTTCGTAGTAATGAATTAATTTTTCAGTGATCGCCTTTCATTGCGCCTGCTCCATACAATAGAAAATGATTTGTGGCGATGTAATTTGTGGCGATGCAAATCGAAGTTCAGCGAAGCAGCAAAATCAAATTTTGCAACATTTCACTACAATTCCAACAAACTCTTCTTTTTTTTAAAACAAAGAATGTATATAACACAATATGCACATGTTCATTTCACGCAAACAGCATAAAGTGAGCATATTAAAGTGTGCAATTCCGCAACCTTCCACATGGAGGTCTCATAGCAATACATGGAGTGGAACAATCACAAAATATGATACAACTGTATTTATGAAAAACTCACAATTATAGTATATTTTAAATGTAAGTAAAGAAGCACCAATCAACTTGCTATATAGTTAATTGGCACTTTTTTAAAAGGACTCCAAGGCTGGGATCAGAAAGATTTTTATTTTATTTGTCTGCAAAATACATTTACAGTATATATAGATGTCTGTACGGTGTCTATGTGTATATGTTTTCTTTCCGGCCCATTCACTGGAATTAATAAGTCTCAAATAGAATATGAACTACAATGATGTATGCTGCTAGTTTCACAGACATTTTAATTTCACCATTTACTTTGAATATGTAAGTGCTATGCAGGTTCAGTCCAGAAACACTTTTGTTTGTGACTGCAGTCCAAAAGCATACAGATATGCAATGGTCACCTTGTGGGTGTTATCATGTAATATTTTTATTGCTCTATTTACTAGAGTTATAAATCCAAGGTACTTAGCATATCTAATATATAAAGCTGAGTGTATGTGTGTGTATGTCCGCTAAAGGAATCCGCACCGCTGCAGCTACAATCACAAAATTTGGCACACATGTACATCAGGTGTCCGGGAAGGTTTTAGAACAGTTTTCAACTCTCCAGGACGTACCGTTACTGAGATATTCCCAAAAAATTCATTAGCCAATAGTAGCCTGGTCACATGACCCTTATCAGTCAATAGAAGCTCACAGGCACACATCAGGTTTCTATGACAACCTAGCCAGTTCACTGCTTTAGGTCTGCATTAAAGAGGCAGAGCACTGTGGATGACAATGGTAAATGGGTATTCCCAGTTACCATAACTATAATTGTTTTAGACTAACTCATCATCAATCATTACCTCATAAAAATGTAAATTTTACATATTTACTGTTCAGTAGTAATAAAAGATGTTTTCTTCCACTGCTACCCACCTTCCTCCTAAATTACTATGGAATCGACCTGTAATTCTGGCCACCGTCAAAAGAAGGACTTAAAAGCACCACCCCCAGATCCCACTAAGTCACGCCCCTGACTCAGTCAGGCCACGCCCCTTCCATGCTGCATTTGACCGGGATTAAAAATATTGGTTAAAATCACCTTCTATCAGCTGCAGGGGTGGGGGAGGGTGACTTTCTCCCTGCAGCTCATTGGTCAGACTGCACAGTGCTGCTGCTGAGAGTGCTGCTGCTGTGTCCATCCAGGCCCTGCGCATGACAGAGGACAGGGAGTCTGAAAGCCAGACCATCCAGCCTAAAACAAGACATCTGGCCACCCTAGGGGCAGGCTGATGTTAGGGTGGCCAGATGTCCGGCTTTAGGCTAGACAGTCCAGTTTTCTGGCTACCTGTTCTCCGTCTGACGCAGTGCCTGGACAGACACAGGGATGTCCACCCTTTCAGTAGCTCACACTCAGACAGCTTTTCCTCCATGTCTGCACGGAGCCAGGTGGGGCGTGGCCTCATGTTTAGTGATGTGTCTTCATGGGAACTGGGGGAGTTGTTTCACGTTTGGTCGAATGGCCGGTGAGGTCTGTCTTTCTGGGGTGAAGACAGTGGCCACTCTAGCTGCTGTGGAGGTCACAGTTAAAGGGGTGGGCAGCTGTAGAGGTCACTGTTAAAGGGGCAGGCTGCTGTAGAAGTCACTGTTGAAGGGGCAGGCTGCTGTAGAGATCACTGTTAAAGGGGCGGGCTGCTGTAGAGGTCACTGTTAAAGGGGCAGCTGCTGTAGGGGTCACTGTTTAAGGGGCGGGCAGCTGTAGAGGTCACTGTTAAAGGGGCGGGCTGCTGTAGAGGTCACTGTTAAAGGGGCGGGCCACTGTAGAGGTCACTTTCAAAGGGGCGGGCCGCTGTAGAGGTCTCTGTTAAAGGGGCGGGTCGCTGTAGAGGTCACTGTTAAAGGGGCTGGCCGCTGTAGAGGTCACTGTTAAAGGGACAGGCACTGTAGAGGGCACTCTCGATATCTTTTAACGACACACACACACAAACAGTAAAAGAAATAAATTAAATATACCCGGGCGAAGCCGGGTCCTTCAGCTAGTGTTTTAATAAAATTGCGTGAGCTCACCTGCCATGGCATGGCAATCTTATTCAGTTAGGTCCTCACTATCCTCTACAACTAACCTCTATATTAGGCCTGGGTGTACAAATGAACTCAAGATAACTCGAAATTAAAGGCCTCAGGCTGAGTTCACATCACCATTTAGCTTTCTGTTCTTCTGATCAGTCAGAAAAACAGAGAGAGGGAAAAAAAACAGGATCCTTTAAAAAAGGGATCCTGTTGCAGCACCTGTTACAGCACCATGTCAAAATGGGTGTCTTCATTCATTCCTTCTCAAAAAAGTCCCCCAATGTACTTACTAAGTTTAATGTTCCCAGCAATAAAAACCTGAAACTCATTGAAAAGGTATACCTCTTAGAACGTGGCAACATGAAAACAAAGGGGGAGATTTATCAAACTGGTTTAAAGTAGAATTTGCTTAGTTGCCCATAGCAACCAATTAGATTCCACCTTTCATTTTTCACAGCTCCTTGAGAAAATAAAAGGAAAAATCTGTTTGGTTGCTATGGGCAACTAAACCAGTATTGATGAGTGAAGCGAGCTTCGGATGCTACATCCGAAGTCACTTTACTGAAAACTTCGGATTAATGGTCTGCAAAAATCGACTACCGAAGTTATTCAACAAAGTCTCGCGTGACTTCACAAATAACTGACTTCGGCTCATTGGAGCCCATACATTTTAGGCCTCTCACACACGACCTGTGCTCCCCCAGAGGACGGGAGCGCACGGCGTCATTGGTTGCTATGATGCCGTGCGCTTCCTGAGGCAGCCGCCGTACAGTGAAACACTGTATACGAGCATGTACAGTGTTTCACTGTACAGCGGCGGCCTCAGGAAGCGCACGGCGTCATAGCAACCAATGACGCTGTGCGCTCCAGTCCTCTGGGGGAGCACAGGTCGGGCTTTCACGGCCCGTATCGGGCCGTGAAACACAGTCGTGTGTGAGAGGCCTCAGGCTTAGTTCACATCACCATTTAGCTTTCTGTTCTTCTGATCAGTCAGAAAAACAGAGAGAGGGAAAAAAAACAGGATCCTTTAAAAAAGGGATCCTGTTGCATCAGTTGTTATTCGTTTGAGACATTTTTTTAGACAGAAACAAGAGTACTGCATGCAGGACCTTTTTTCCCTGTCTAAAAAACGGATCTCAGATGGAAATGGCTCAAACGGATGACAACTGATGAAACAGGATATTTTTTTTTATTGGATCCTGTTTTTTTTCTCTCTTCTTCTGACGGATCAGAAGAACGGGAAGCTAAACGGTGATGTGAATGCACCCTTAATGCTGTACTGAGACGGATCTCTGTAAAGCATTAATACTAAGTTTTGAGTATAGCGACTTTGGATGTAACATCCGAAGCTCACTTCGCTCATCACTATAAGCCAGTTCTACTTTACACCAGTTTGTCCCCTAAAGTGTTTTACTGTGCGAAAAAATGCTATATGCAAAACCACCCTAAATGTAGCAAAAAAAACCTTCCTAAAACTGATCTATGTGACAAAAACAACACCAACACCAAAAGTGTTACAAAAATGTCAAAAAGCAAGGCAAACATATTTTGCTATGGGCAAAGCGAGTGGCTACAGCAATAAACACCAATATAAACTGCCCTATAAATGCAGCAAAACACTATATGTGTGACTCCATCCCAATAAAAACGTTTGCAGCAATGGGAATACACGAGGAGCTGATTTTATACAGTTTATGTGAACCAGAACCTTCCATTAAGGGAGCTAATTGTCCTTTTGGTTGTTTGAGTTAAGCTGCTCTACATGGAAGTAACTTGTTTGTTATCTTACACTTTTCAGTTTGTTTTCTAACTCCTGATCATTCCAGTGCATGTGTGCAAACCATTGAGAATTTTAGAATGTTCATGTGAGTTTATTTTTTGTCTGTTTTGTCTCCCCTTTTTGCTCACACTCTATAATATACACAATAATGTCCTGCAGAAGGGTTATGTCATGCAATGCAGGGGACTCAGCGTGGTTTAGATCACATAGAACAAGCAATGAGGGGAAAAATAGACAGGCAGACTTTGGCTGTGCGGGAATGATGCTTGCTTTTCCAGGCTCTGCTGAAATGTTTATTTATAACTCCCACTGTCTGGCAGAATCCTTGCCAATCCAAACACTTGAAGGATTTTCCAACTGGTTGGGAGCATTCCATTAAAAAAAAGCTTTCCTTTAGGGGAGCATGATACTTGATATGAGTTAAGCTGTAAAATTAGTTTCAGAACAGTGGGTCATCTAAACTGGAGTTCACTTGTGAAAAAAAATAAAAATAATTAACCCTTTGGCTATTGCATGGAAACATGTAGCTTACAATGCTTTTGATGCAATTTTCTGTGAAGGTTTTATTCATACACATTTTTTAACTAGTTCTAAGAAATGTAGACATCAGAAAGAATTATAAAAAATAAATACATATTTTAAGGCTTTGTTCACACCTGCCTTATAATGTTACCTGCACACAGATTTTTCATATGGATTTTTGTACAGACTTCTGTTTCCACAGCGTTTCTACACTAGAATCAGAATTTGTTACTTGTGGATTTTGTTGTACATCTTGATGTGGGTTTGTCCTGATCTCAGCCCTTCCATTGTAAAGGGTGAAAACTGCACTAAAAATCTGCAGAAACAATTGACGCTGCAGATTTCAAAATCTGTACAGCAGGTAATTTCTGCACATAAAAAAAAAAATATGCAAAGTGTACATGAGAAGTGACAAATGTTGTTCCCTTTGCTGGTTCTTTATTATGCTATATTTTTCCCTTGCAAAAATCTGCAGAGAAAAATGACAGATAATCCACATTGTATGCAGCTTCCCTTAAATGCTGGACAAAACAGAGCAGCATTTTGTGCTATTTTATGTGGCAAAATGACAAGTAGCATAGCAGTAACCTGACAGAACCCATTACCATCAATGGGATTTGTCCAGTGCCGTTGTTTTTGTCATGTGATAAATCCTTCTTTATCTTGCATTTTTTTTTTTTTTTTGTTCCTGTGATAGAAAAAGCCTGAGTTCACACTTCCATTATTTGGTCAGTTATTTCCATCAGTTAGTGCTGATGCACACGACCATATGTATTTTATGGTCCGCAAAAACGGATTCACCAAAAACACGGATGACATCCGTGTGCATTCTGTATTTGGTGGAACGGAACAGCTGGCCCCTAGTAGGCCAGTACTATTCTTGTCTGTAATGCGAACAATAATAGGACATGTTCTATTCTTTTGCGGAATGGAAATACGGAAACGGAATGCACACAAGGAAACTTTTTTCTTTTTTGCCAACCCATTGAAATGAATAGTTCCGCATATGATCTGCAAAAAAACGGAACGGACACGGAAAGAAAGTACGTTCGTGTGCATGAGCCCTTATTGTAGACCAAAACTAGGTGGGGGTTAAAAACACAGAACAGGAGCAGATCTGTCCATTACACCTTATCTATGTGTAGGCTTTCCTATGGGTTTTGTCTCACAATAACTGATGAAAATAACTGATCAAATAACTGTGAATTCAGCCTAAGGGCTCATTCCCATGGCCATTGTCTGTGTATTGGGGACCGCAATTGCACGGGCAACATCCGTGCAGCGGGCAAGACGGATCAAGACACATTCAACTTAGGTTGTGATAAGAAGTGTCTGCCATGCCTCTAACAGACACCAATTAGACACAACAGCTAGCCATGTCTTGCAGGGAAAGTGTAGGGATTGTGATATATTTAGTTAGGTAGATTGAATTGCTAAGCAGATAATCAGGTTTTATAATTAGGGATAGGATAGGGCCAGTTAATGTATTGTGTGCTTGTCACAGCCAGAGCTGGAGCTGTTCATGACTTCATGTGTCGCAATCCACAAGAAATCAGCATTTAAAGATACAGTACTTTTTTGTGCAGGAGCCAGCCTTTTTGTGTGTCAATAGAGGTGCATATTTTGGTTTCACCCAAGGGATGTCCAGTTGCACCTGTTTTCTATTTCCCAAAAACCTGTTGCAATTTTTCTACAGTTTATATTTGTGTAATAAGCATATTTTTTGGTTTTGACAGCTGTGTAATTGTTGTTGCAGCCAGATGATGTCCAATTGCATGTTTTGCTGTTTTCCAGAAACCTGTTGCAATTTTTCTACCATTTATAAGTGCACAATTAAGCATATTTTAGAGTGGTAATAATAGTGTACAGTTTGCTCACCTGCAGATGTTAAATTGTACCTTTCTCTGTTTCCTTAAAACATGTTGTAATTTTTCTACCATTTGTAAGTGCACAAATAACTGCATTTTAGTGCATCAACAACAATATATATTTTCTTTGCATTTTAGTGAGACATTTGCTTTGTATATTTTGGTCACAATAAGTTGACATTCAATTGTGTTTCTTTTTCTGTTTCCCAAAAACCAGTTCCAATTTTTCTACTATTAATAAGCGTGGAAATAATTATATTTTAGTGTGTCAATAACAGTGTATAGTTTAGTCACTGTCAGGGGATGTTCAATTGTACCTTTTTCTGTTTCCCCAAAACCTGTTGCAATTTTTCTTCACTGTGCCTTTAAGCCAGGGTTCAGAGCATTCCTCCACCTCATTTTTCTTGAGGCCCCAGAGAAGCCTTTATTTGCAGAATCTCTGTGTTTTCTGCCCCCTCTTTTTTTTATCTAAGACCCAAAAAAGCCACATGTGCTATGAGAGATCGTTTTCCTGTTGATGAGTTGTGTGAAAACAGTCACACAGAGCTTGAACTGCCTTTAGGAGGAGGTTCAGGCGGAAGCAGGGGACCCGATGAATAAAATGCATAGCTGTGTTGGTGATAATAGTAGTAGTGGCACTAATAGCAATGGTGGTGGCAGTATAGCCATTGGCAGCCATGGTGACAGTAACAAAGAAGGGAATCATGAGGGGGCCCATGAGGACATATTACAGTCTGATAAAAGTGGCAGGTAAGGTGAGGACTATAATGGTGATTGTGTGTTGGATAGGACTTAGTAACTTAATCAGATGAGGAAGAAGCAATATATGGCCAAAGCATCCAAGAAAGTGCCAGATCTATTTCTATGGTCATCAGCTCAGGAACTGGTAATGCTGCTGATACTATTGGCACAGGTTCAAAATGTGCCACACCTAGGCCAAGTTCAGCTGCTGCTAGCTCTATGCGGATATCTCCCGTATGGCAATTTTTCTTCATAGTGCCTGTAGACAAAACCTCTGCTATGCGTACGTTAGACTTTGAAATCTATACCAGCTATCAGCTGACTTAGATTTGAGCTATCATTTATGCCAGTTTCTTGCATATATGATAGTAAATCCAGCAGGCTTGGAGACCTTGCTCATCCCACTAAGCCCTACCGAATTTTTCTACCACTTTTAAAAAGGGGCAATAGATGTGAAAAGTTACAAATTATGTCGCAAATATGGGGTGCATCATGATTTGCGACTATAGTAGACCAAAAATAGGGGCATAAACACTTTGATAAATGCCCCTGACAATGTTTAAAATGAATGAACACATTAAAAAAATGATTTGCAGTTTGGTTTAGTTTGGTAAATATGCACTAAAGCATAAAACGAAAAAGGACCACAAGGTATGCTGGTATTTTACAAATATATATTTTTTTAATTGTACAAAAGATGAAACATAATAAGGAAATGTTTTACTTCTTTACAATAAATGCATGCAGTAAGTGATCTATGTGGCACCAGATAGATTCACTTAATGCTAAGTTAGTGTCATCTAGTGATCTTAGCATGAAAAACTATTTTGTTGGCAGTCAAACTGGCACCTGCTACTTCTGTTTCTGTAATAACCTTTCTTATATTATGACATTATCCTATTTATGAGAGTAGAGATGATCATCCAATATGATTTTAGCATTTTAGAGGTTAAACATATTATCACAGCCCACATCATTGTATAATCAGAAGTGAAGAAAATGTTTTTAACTTGGCTCAACAAAACTTCACCTAGAGGCTGTTAAAACATAACTGATCTTTAAAGGTGTTATCCTCTGAATAGTTCAGTGTCCGATAAGTTTGAGTTTTACTCCTGAAACTTCTACCAATAAGCTGTTGGAGGGGGTAACAGCAGTGGCGTAGCTACCAGGGGGGCAGGGGGGGGCGACGGCTCCGGGCCCAGTGACTCAACGGGGCCCATAAAAATAAAAAATCTTACTTACCTGTTCTGCGCTGCGGCTGCCCTCCGGTCCGCGCTCTGCTCTCTTCCCTGGCGGCGCGCACTATGACCTGACGCTGCACGCAGCGTCAGGTCATAGTGTGCGCGGGCCAGGGAAGAGAGCGGAGCGTGGACCGGAGGGCAGCCGCAGCGCAGAACAGGTAAGAGAGGTTTTTTATTTTTATCTTATGTGGCTGGGTGGGCTGATCTGAGGTCTGATGGGGCACAATACACTGATCTGAGGTCTGATGGGGGCACAATATGCAGATCTGAGGTTTGATGGGGCACAATACGCTGATCTGAGGTCTGATGAGGGCACATTAAGCTGATCTGAGGTCTGATGGGGGCACAATACGCTGATCTGAGGTCTGATGGGGGCACAATACGCTGATCTGAGGTCTGATGGGGGGCACAATAGGCTGATCTGAGGTTTGATGGGGCACAATAGGCTGATCTGAGGTCTGGATGGGGGCACAATAGGCTGATCTGAAGTCTGATGGGGGCACAATATGGCAGATCTGAGGTTTGATGGGGCACAATACGCTGATCTGAGGTCTGATGGGGGCACATTAAGCTGATCTGAGGTCTGATGGGGGGCACAATACACTGATCTGAGGTCTGATGGGGGGCACAATAGGCTGATCTGAGGTTTGATGGGGCACAATACGCTGATCTGAGGTCTTATGGGGGCACAATATGCAGATCTGAGGTTTGATGGGGCACAATATGCTGATCTGAGGACTGATGGGGGCACAGTACGCTGATCTGAGGTCTGATGGGGGGCACAGTACGCTGATCTGAGGTCTGATGGGGGCACAGTACGCTGATCTGAGGTCTGATGGGGGCACAATACGCTGATCTGAGGTCTGATGGGGGCACAGTAGGCTGATGTGAGGTCTGATGGGGGCACAGTAGGCTGATCTGAGGTCTGATGGGGCACAATACGCTAATCTGAGGTCTGATGGGGGCACAGTAGGCTGATGTGAGGTCTGATGGGGCACAATACGCTAATCTGAGGTCTGATGGGGCACAGTAGGCTGATGTGAGGTCTGATGGGGCACAATACGCTGATCTGAGGTCTGATGGGGACACAGTAGGCTGATCTGAGGTCTGATGGGGGCACAGTATGCTAATCTGAGGTCTGATGGGGGCACAGTAGGCTGATGTGAGGTCTGATGGGGCACAATACACTAATCTGAGGTCTGATGGGGGCACAGTAGGCTGATGTGAGGTCTGATTGGGCACAATACGCTGATCTGAGGTCTGATGGGGACACAGTAGGCTGATCTGAGGTCTGATGGGGCACAATATGCTAATCTGAGGTCTGATGGGGGCACAATACGCTGATCTGAGGTCTGATGGGGGCAGGGGAGTGATGTAAAAACTGGGGACACGTTTCCTTTAACATAGGAGTCCCCTTGTTTTTTACTCCTATTAATCCTATATTTTACTGCATTATGTGGTAGAGTATTTAGACTAGGGTATGTAGAAAGTCTATTGTACTGTACTTAGCAGCATAGACGATCTTGCAGTTTATATAGTCATCTTTCTAATACAATATTATAACCACAACTAGTAGTATGTGCCTGTGAAGTTGGAAACGTGCGTTTGGGAAGCCAATAAGTGGGGGGCCCACTCAAGTATGTTTCGCCCCCCCTGTGCTGAACCTCTAGCTACGCCTCTGGGTAACAGCTATTGGGCAAGTGTTATGGCCTCTTTACAGATAGCTTTAATGCCGCTGAGCTACAATATCACATGCTGTGCTTGGTATGTTATAAAGAGGCTTCAGTGCTCCTCAGAGGGTAGGTTGAGGAGTGGAAGGTGGAGTGGCAGAGTGGGTGGCCATCTAAGCTGCTAGTGAGGGGGAGGTGCAATTTACTGTATGACTAAAAAAAAAAAAAAAACAGAAAATCATTAATTTCATGTAATAATTTCCATTTTATTACATGAAATAAGTATTTGATACATTAGAATCTGGGCTACATTGGCTTTCCATTGGGTTCAGGTCTGAATACTGGCTAGGCCATTCCAGGACCTTGAAATGCTTCTTATGGAGTCACTGCTTAGTTGCCCTGGCTGTGTGTTTCGGGCCATTGACATGCTGGAAGACTCAGCCACCCATCTTCAATGCTCTTACTGAAAGAAAAAAGTTGTTGACAAAAATCTGGTAATAAATGGCCCCATCCATCCTGCCTTCAATATGTTGCAGTCATCCTGTTCCCTTTGCAGAAAAGCACCCCAAAAGTATGATGTTTCCACCCCCATACTTCACAGTTGGGTTGGTCTGATGAAACCAAGATTGAACCTTTTGGCCTGAATTCTAAATGTTGGAAAACCAGGAACTGTTAGTCATCTGCCCATCCCTACAGTAAAATATGGTGATGGTGGCAGCATCATGCTGTAGAAGTGTTTTTCCATGGCTGGCAGAAGGAGACTGGTTAGAGTTGTGGGAAAGGTGCATGGTGCAAAATACAGAGATATTCTCATTGAAGATTTTGATCCAATGTGCTCTGAACTTCAGACTGGGCAGAAAATTTACCTTCCAACAAGACGGTGACCCTAAGCACATGGCCAAGACAAGAAAGGTGTGGATTAGGGACAACTTTGAACTTGAACCCGATGGAACATCTCTGGAGAGATCTGAAAATAGTTATCCACTGATGGCCCCTATCCAATCCTTGACAGAGCTTGAGAGGATCTGCAGAGAAGAATGGCAGAAAATTCCCAAATCCAGATGTGCAAACCTTGTGGCATCATACCCAAGAAGACTGGAGGTTGTAATCGCTACTAAGTACGCTGCTGAGTAAAGGGCCTGAATGCTTATGTAAATGCAATATTTTATTTTACAATTTTGGACTACATATTGCTTTAAAAATTAATAATTTGCATCTATCAGATTTAAGAGATTTGTTAGTAACCAAAATAAGGATGATGAGTGCAGGGATTTGTTTCTTTTGACAAGCTTTGAGGTAATGGTAAATTTGAGAGTTGTAATTTTTTAAGGACTAGGTGGCAAGATTGACAACATATTGCTATGTTACTCATTGAAATAGTATCGTAGACATATCCAAAAGACAAAATTAGACATTTATTATTGGAAGTACAGGTGTTTTTGGTGTAAATTTTTCGTACAATTTGACACACAATGTTATATGAAATATTATGCCCATATTTTGCTCATGTACGCTGCAGTTTGCCAGTTTTCTAAAATGCCTAATTGTAAGTTCTGGAACTGGAATTATACCTGGATTATGGTGCATTTACTATGTATGACTTTTGCAAAAGTAAAAAAAAAATCACAGCTTCATGCTAATCCTCTGGTGTAATTTTACAGACATAGGTGTATACCACATTGCACTTGTGCCAAATATATTATTACTGTGAGCCATGTCATAAATTTGGTGCAACCTCAAAAAGCAAAAATAGACTTAATAATGACACAAAAGCCACCACAAATGATAAATTCCACCAAAAATGTATATCTATATGCTGTTAACTGTAAATATATTTTCAATTAATGGTACTAATATGACCATTAGTGTTGAGCAAGGCATTCAAAGAGGAATTATGTCTGAAGTTTAGGAAAACTTCAATTTCCCTTTGAATCTGAATTTCCTTGCTCTTCGTGGTTTCAGGTTTTCCTAAAATGGCCGGTGAAAGTGTTACTAAGCTAGCCATCCTCTGTGATGTGACAGCATTATAAAACCCTCATTCCGCATGGTCTCCACCAATGTCCTCTGAGCTGAGCATAGGGAGAGAAGTGACAACTGTTCATGCACTAGGGACAGTGTTACTGAAAAAAATTAATACAAGAATTCAATACCAATAAGATTGAAGCCTTTATTATTCCGGTGCCAGTGTGCCAACCAATACCATCCAGTCTGCACCCCTTAGGGGGCCCAGGTCTTAAAGGGAACCTGTCACCTCCTTTAGGCAAATTAAACTGTAAACATTACCTTAATGTACAGATCAGTGTGATTCTATTGAAGGTCCTGATACTGAGAACTGCCTGCTGAAAATGTAGTAAATTGAACTTTTATTCCTCCTGCGCGAGCTTTTCCGAGTCATCTTGAAGTCAAGGGGGCAGCGGCCTCCTTGCTTCGAGTCAAGAAAGCCACTCCCCACTTCCCTGTGATAGACAGTTTGCCTGGGTGCCGGGGTTCGCGCAAATCTAGCGCATGCGCGTTGCGCGATTTCTGACTGCGCGATCCCGCCCGGCTCTTCAGTTTGCCGGCGCTTCTCCTGTCTCTGCGCATGCGCCGCATTACAAGCGAGAGCGCGCCCGCCGTCCCCGCACGCAAGGGGTCACAGAAGCGCCGGCAAACTGAAGAGCCGGGGCCGGGATCGCGCAGTCAGAAATCGCGCAACGCGCATGCGCTAGATTTGCGCGATCCCCGGCACCCAGGCAAACTGTCTATCACAGGGAAGTGGGGAGTGGCTTTCTTGACTCGAAGCAAGGAGGCCGCTGCCCCCTTGACTTCAAGATGACTCGGAAAAGCTCGCGCAGGAGGAATAAAAGTTCAATTTACTACAATTTCAGCAGGCAGTTCTCAGTATCAGGACCTTCATTAGAATCACACTGGTCTGTACATTAAGGTAATGTTTACAGTTTAATTTGCCTAAAGGAGGTGACAGGTTCCCTTTAATGATGACCATCCTCATCTTTTGTTGGCTTTACTTCTTCCTAATCATCCTTCACAGTCTCCATGTTCTAGAAAAGTCATCAAGATGAAGAGAGAGGAGGTGCTGGATGTTCCTGATGACATATTCTCATCGATATTAGATTATGTGGAAAAGTAGATGGAGGAAGAAGGGTTCCCACCTGTAGGGTTGGAGAATGCTGGGGTTGGAGAAGTGGGTATGCCAGCTTGATCAACCTGCAGGAGATTGTAGGCCAGAACAGCAATAATATGCATACTGTGTCCCCACCTAACCAGCCAAACCCCATACTAGCAACAGCCCCTTTTTAAAGGTGCATTAAAGTTGCAGCGTGGCCACTAACAATAAAGACTGACTATACAGTGCAGTTTTCATTATTAAATGAAAGGCAGCTGTGGGCTAATTGGCCGTACAGTTCATTACCGCAGCATGGCCCCCAACCCACCCACGCAGCATGGCTGCTCCGTGTGTCCATACTCCAAGGCAGAGTGGTCTGGGTATACCTGATTTATAGCAATTTGTGACAAATTAATTCATAATGAATACATTTTCTTGGGGAAGTTTGGCGAAGCTGGCAAATCTAATTTTTCAAAACTTTGCTCATCTCTAATGACTATATATCAATAAGCTTATGATATTTAATTTACTTATTTTACTTTCAGCACTACCCCTCACACAGGTTGTCTGTCTGCTGCAGCTGTTTAACATATTACCATCAGATAATTCCTTATATACTACTATAGGAAGTGAAGACACACTGCCTTGCCAATGGAAAATTTGAGGTCTGTAATGTTTGCACATGGGTTGCAGGTAGAAGGGGCTGGCATCCAGGTATATTAAAAAACAGACTGTCCCAGGAACAGTATGCTTCTCAGAAGTGGGACGCTAGGTAATAGGGCAGACATGTGAGTCAATAAACAGAACTGTAAGGAACTGGCTCACAGGACAACCTAGATTTAAGGGAGCTATTCATTCCATTTTCTAACTTATGTAGAGACATAAATACTCCTAGTAGGAAAATTTGAAAATGATCTAAAATTAAGCTAGAGTATTAAAAAATAAAAGGAAAAGAAAATTAATTAATAAATAATTGAATGTATTTACATATTATGCATTTCATATGTATTATATCATATGAAATGTTATTACGGATTTTTCCACATAGTTGTTAAATTATAGAAGCTTTATTATATACTGCCTACATTTTACTGCCTGACTTCGTTCTTTTCATTTTATTAAATTCTACAGATGAAGTATGACAAAAATTGTAAAAGGTAAATAAGAAAAATTGCTAAACAATTGTTTATTTTTCCTTTCTTTTATATTATTACTATTATTTATTTATTTAAAAAATTACATTAATTCCATGGAGCTGTACATCTATGATGGAGCTGTACATCTACGAGGGGGTATACATGCATAATATAAAACAACTAGAGATGAGCGAGCACTAAAATGCTCGGGTGCTCGTTATTCGAGTCGAACTTTTCCCTATGCTCGGGTGCTCGTTTCGAATAACGAACCCCATTGAAGTCAATGGGAGACTCGAGCATTTTTTGCAGGGGACCAAGGCTCTGCCTAGGGAAGGCTGGGTGAAAACCTGGAAACCTCAGAAAATGATGGAAACACCACGGAAATGGACAAGAAACAGCAGGGGTAGCATGCATGGATGCCTCTGAAGCTGCCTAATCCCACCATTACCCCAAATTCTCCTAGTGGGGCATGTGTGGTATCAATTCTTCTCAGTTTAATACCATATACGTCCCCTATCTTGGGACCCTATATTTCATGGATTTTTCGACCACGGAAAAGGAAAAAGCGCTTGCTCTGGCCAGGGGAGTGTCTTTCCTACTGCAGCTAAGGGGACGTGTCCATGCTCTGCCTATCACAGGTCAGGAGGCAATTAAAAGAAGAACCAAAAAAAAACATCAGTACAATATCTAATATGTCCCCTATCCGGGTAAATTGTTTGGAGAGAGGGCCTGTAGGTGGGGGGCAGGCTGGGGGGAAGGAGGTTTAGCTGGAAGAGCCAGAGGAGTGCCCCCTTGGCTAGCGTGTGTGGTGGTGACAACAGCCAGATGGATTTGGAAAAACTCTAGCATCAACCGCTACGTTATCGATTCTTCTCAGTTTAAAACCGTATACGTCCCCTATCTTGGGACCCTATATTTCATAGATTTTTCGAACACGGAAAAGGAAAAAGAGCTTGCTCTGGCCAGTGGAGTGTCTTTTCTACTGCAGCTAAGGGGACGTGTCCATGCTCTGCCTATCACAGGTTAGGAGGCAATTTAAAGAGGAACAAACAAAAATCAGTATAATATCTAATACGTACCCTATCCGGGTAAATTGTTTGGAGAAAGGGCCTGTAGGTGGGGGGCAGGCTGGGGGGAAGGAGGTTGAGCTGGAAGAGCCAGAGGAGTGCCCCCTGGGCTAGCGTGTGTGGTGGTGACAACACCCAGATAGATTTGGAAAAACTGTAGCATCAACCGGTACAGTATGTATTCTTCTGTGTTTAATACCGTATACGGCACCTATCCGGAAAAATAGTTTGGAGAGAGAGAAAGAGGAAAAAGACGTGCAGTATGGAGCAATTACACGGAAACTATTAGATTAGGCAGACGTGGTCTGCTTAATTGCAACCCAGACAAATGAGAGAAAGAGAGGAAAATGACGTATTTTTAAAAGTGACGTTCAGTATAGATCAAGTGTGGTATGTGTTCTATGTATACTACTCAGTTTAATACCGTATATGGCAGCTATCCGGAAAAATAGTTTGGAGAGAGAGAAAGATAGGACAAAGACGTAAATTGTTTGAAGAGAGGGCCTGTAGGTGGGGGGGGCAGGCTGGGGCGATGGAGGTTGAGCTGGAAGAGCCAGAGGAGTGCCCCCTGGGCTAGCGTGTGTGGTGGTAACAACAGCCGGATGTAGTTAGATTGACGACACAGGACCCCGACTCCGAATTTAGCATCAACCGGTACAATTGTCAATTATGAGCTCGATCAAGTGTGGCATGACTTTTTAGATGGAGATTGCATGTGGTCACGTACTCCCTGGAACCCCATAGTCACCCCTTATCTGATGTGCTACCCCAGAATATTCTCTGCCCCAATTTGCAAGACCTTTTGCAGTCTCCGTGTGCTGACAGTGGGGATTTACCAGTGTTGTCTGAGGAGTTGGTGGACAATGGCGAGACACAGGTGTCGGGGGTGAGGTAGTTGTATGGGAAGCAAGTTACAGTGGGGACTCCTTGGGGGGACTTTCTCATGATGGGACAGATTCAACTTGGGTGGATCAGGCACAGGAACAGATCAATTTTTTTTTTTTGTTTATTTAACTTTTATTTAGCAAAAATAACCACAGAGATATTTATTCGTTATCTTCGCTGCGCAGTCTGGTGTTGGGGTTCGTCACTTTGATGGCGAGCTGTGCCGCTCTCTCCACAATGGTCTTTAGGTTCTTAGATGGAGACGTTGTGGGCAATTTCTGCACAGAAGGACTTGTTGCTCATCAACAGAACCTCGAGCTCCTTGACATTGTGGACCAGGAATTTGTGGAACCCTGTGGGCAGCATGTGTTTGGTCTTCTTGTTGCTACTGTATCCAATGTTGCGCAATATAGATACGCAGGTAATATTATTTTTCACACCTATCCCAAAAATAAATTTTACGCAGTTTGCGCAAATAAAACTGCAAACTGGAACTGGAGAGAGGGCCTGTAGGTGGACCTCCGGAAAAATTGTTTGAAGAGAGGGCCTGCAGGTGGACCTCCGGAAAAATTGTTTGAAGAGACGGCCTGTAGGTGGACCTCCGGAAAAATTGTTTGGAGAGAGGGCCTGTAGGTGAACCTCCGGAAAAATTGTTTGAAGAGAGGGCCTGTAGGTGGACCTCCGGAAAAATTGTTTGAAGAGAGGGCCTGTAGGGGGCCCTCCTTAAAAATTGTGGTAAAAGAGTGCCAGTTGGACCTCTGAAAAATGGCGTTTTTTTGGTCAGCGTTAGGCAAAGACGATATGGAGGAGGAGGAGGAGTAGGAGAAGTAGAGAAGAGGAATCGGATACATAAGTAATGTTAATCTTTAGCTGCTTTCCCCCGGAGGAGATTTGAATTCCGGTGAAATCCAGGCTTTGTTCATTTTAATAAGCGTCAGCCTGTCAGCGCTGTCAGTTGACAGGCGTGTACGCTTATCGGTGATGACGCCACCAGCTGCACTGAATACCCGCTCTGACAGCACACTAGCGGCAGGGCAGGCCAGCACCACTAAGGCGTACAGCGCCAGTTCAGGCCACGTGTCCAGCTTTGAAACCCAGTAGTTGTATGGAGCAGAGTGATCGCTACGGACGTTGGTATGGTCAGCTAGGTACTCCCTCACCATCTATCTGTACAGCTCCCCCCTACTCTGCCTAGACTGGGGACAGGTGACAGTGTCTTGCTGGGGTGACATAAAAGTGGCAAAGGCCTTGGAGAGCGTTCCCCTGCCAGTGCTGGACAAGCTGCCTGCTCGCCTCCTCTGCCCCGCAACTTGGCCCACAGAACCATGCCCTCTGCCGCTAGTGGCGTCAGATGGGAAGAATTCTTTCAGCTTGTGCACTAGGGCATGTTGATATCTATTCACTCTCATACTCCTTTCCTCTGCAGGGATGAGAGTGGAAAGGTTCTGCTTGTACCGTGGATCCAGGAGAGTGAACACCCAGTAATCGGGGTTTGAAAAAATGCTTCTAACGCTAGGGTCACGGGATAGGCAGCCTAACATGAAGTCTGCCATGTGCGCCAGAGTCCCAACATGCAAGAATTCCCTCTCCTCACTAGCCTGACTCTCCATTTCCTTCTCCAAGTCCTCCTCTTCAGCCCATACACGCTCAAGAGTTAAGGACTGAGCATTGGTACCCTCTGCTGTCCCGCCGACATTCTCCTCTTCCTCCTCCTCCAATACGCGCTGAGAAACAGACCGGAGGGTGCTCTGGCTATCAAGTGACGTATCTTCCTCCACCGTCTCTTGTGACAAGCGCAAAGCATCCGACTTGATGCTGAGCAGTGAGTTTTTCAACAGGCAAAGCAGCGGGATGGTGAGGCTGATAATGGCGGCATCGCTGCTGACCATCTGTGTTGACTCCTCAAAGTTGCTCAACACCTGGCAGATATCAGACATCCACGTCCACTCCTCATTGTAGACTTGAGGAACCTGACTGACCTGACTACCAGTTCTGGTGGAAGTTGACATCTGGCAGTCTACAATCGCTCTGCGCTGCTGGTAAACTCTGGACAACATGTTTAATGTGGAATTCCATCTCGTGGGCACGTCGCAGAACAGTCGGTGAGCGGGCAGTTGTAGGCGGCGCTGCGCTGCCCTGAGAGTGGCAGCATCTGTGGTCGACTTGCGGAAATGCGCACAGATGCGGCGCACCTTGGTGAGCAAATCAGACAGATTGTGGTATGTCTTGAGGAACCGCTGAACTATTAGATTGAACACGTGGGCCAGGCATGGCACATGTGTCAGTCTGCCGAGTTGCAGAGCTGCCACCAGGTTTCGCCCGTTGTCACACACAACCATGCCTGGCTTGAGGTTCAGCCACACATCGGTCTGCGCCGTGATGCCCTGTAACAGCTCTTGGGCAGTGTGCCTTTTGTCACCTAAGCTCAGCAGTTTGAGCACCGCCTGCTGGCGCTTACCCACGGCACTGCTGCTGCGCCTAGAGCTACCGACTGAAGGCACCGTGCCCACGGATGGTAATTCGGTGGAGGAGGAGGGGTCGGAGGAGGAGGAGGCATAGTGCGTCTTAGAGACCGTGACCGAGGTAGGCCC
The DNA here is from genome assembly GCA_900303285.1 of Rhinella marina. Classification (NCBI taxonomy): domain Eukaryota; kingdom Metazoa; phylum Chordata; class Amphibia; order Anura; family Bufonidae; genus Rhinella; species Rhinella marina. The sequence continues at coordinate 25,374 of ONZH01003166.1, forward strand.
CGCAATCCTCGGTGTGGGCAGTACATGAGCGGCCCCAGGGTCATTCACAGTCCCAGCCTCGACCAAGTTAACCCAATGTGCCGTCAGTGAGATATAGTGTCCCTGCCCGGCAGTACTTGTCCACGTGTCCGTGGTTAGGTGGACCTTCTCAGAAACAGCGTTGGTCAGGGCACGGATGATGTTCTCTGACACGTGCTGGTGTAGGGCTGGGACGGCACATCGGGAAAAATAGTGGCGGCTGGGGACCGAATACCGAGGGGCAGCCACCGCCATGAGATTGCGAAAGGCCTCGGTCTCTACGAGCCTATAGGGCAGCATCTCCAGGCTAAGCAATTTGGAGATGTGGACGTTGAGGGCTTGGGCATGTGGGTAGGTGGAACTGTATTTCCTCTTGCGCTCCAGCGTCTGCTGTAAAGACAGCTGAACGCTGCGCTGGGACACGTTGGTGGACACTGTGGAGGATCGTGGAGGTGAAGGTGTGGTTTTCCGGCGGAGGCGCGCTCGTGCCGGGGGTCCTGGGCAGGGGGTTGACTAGCTAG
>ONZH01003167.1:0-133030 GCA_900303285.1 Rhinella marina
CCACCTACATGCCCTCTCTCCAAACAATTTCCCAGGTAGGGGGACGTATTAGATATTGTACTGATTCTGAATTGCCTCCTGCAATAGACGGGAATTGAACCCAGATCAACTGCTTGGGAAGTAGCTATGCTCACCACTATACCACCAGCAGGCACAGCAACTGATAAGAACAGATACTAAACTTGATTTCAGCTGCAGTGCCAGCATGAGCAGTGGTGTCACCTGCAGGCGGTGATGGACCTTCGTTGCACCTAGTTGGGTGCTTCCCTAACATGTGATGGGTATTTGCCTCGCCTTTCTTGATCTGGGTGAGCACAATTGCCATGAGGGTAACCACCAGGCTGTTGCCTGAGAATTTGGGGTAATGGTGGGATCAAGCAGCCTCAGAGGCATCCATGCATGCTGCCCCTGCTGTTTCCTGTCCATTTCCGTGGTGTTTCCATCATTTTCTGAGGTTTCCAGGTTTTCACCCAGCCTTCCCTAGGCAGAGCCTTGGTCCCCCGCAAAAATGCTCGAGTCTCCCATTGACTTCAATGGGGTTCGTTATTCTAAACGAGCACTCGAGCGTTGGGAAAAGTTCGACTCGAATAACGAGCACCCGAGCATTTTAGTGCTCGCTCATCTCTATTGATGACCTATGCTTAGGATAGGTCATCAATATCAGATCTGTGGGAGTCCAAAACGCTGCACTCCCAGATATTTTGGATAGCTGCTGGTGCCAGAAACTATACAATAGATGGAAAGCTCTGTGCATAGTGTAGTGCCTGGCCTACTGCAGCCCATCTCCCACTCACTTCAAAAGGAGCTGCAGACACCTGGCATGGCCACTACACAGTGGATGAGGTCTTTGGCTTGTGTGTTTGTACTGTGGGGAAACGCCTTTCACTGCAATTTCTTAAAGGGCATCTGTCAGCAGATTTGTAGCTATGAAACTGGCTGACCTGTTTCATGTGCACTTGACAGCAGAAGGCATCTGAGTTGGTCCCATGTTCATATGTGCCCCCATTGATGAGAAAAAATAAATTTTAATATATGCAAATGAGTTTATAGGAGCAATGGGGGTGTTGCCATTACTTCTAGAGGCTCCGCTCTCTCTGCAACTGCCAAACCCTCTGCACTTTGATTGACAGGACCAGGTGTCATCACATTTACACTGCCTGGCCTTGTCTATCAAAGTGCAGAGGAGACAGCAGTTGCAGAGAGAGCAGAGCTTCAGCAACACTCCCATTCCTCCTAGAGGCTCGTTCGCATATTATAGAACATAATTTTCATAGCAATGCAAGGACATATGAGCATGAGACCAACACAGATGCCTTCAGCTGCCAAGTGCACATGCAACAGCGTTGAGAACCAGAATTTGTCTTTATTCCAAACAACTTATCCCAAAATTACGGACAAGCAATTATTTTTACGGACAAATTGGAAAAGCCTAATGAAAGACAAAGATTATAAGTAATACATGTCTATAGCTCAATTTGTTGACAAGAATTAATTACTAGAACTTAATGTGAGCTGTAAAATGATGATAATTATCACAAAAATAATCTAGTCATGCACCACCAGCCTAAAAAAAAACATGGACATGTCTATTTTTTTATACGGACACAGGAAAAAGTTGCCTATTTTTACTGTCTTTTTAGAAATTTCTCGACTGTTGGCAACCCTGACATGCAACAACCAGTTCAGCCAGTTCCATAGGTACAAATCTGCTGACAGATGCCCTTTAAGTAAAGCTCCATTTCTCCTTTATGTGCCTTGCCTGGCTACATCTTGTCCCGGCCTTGTTCTTAGATGATCAGGGCACAATGATCTGTATTCTTTATTGTTATCTTCCTTTACTAAATGTTAGTATGGTTTACATAGATTTCATAATACTGCCTAAATTTAGGGTTGATCATGGTGATACTTTTTAAATAGATACAATCTCTTTATCAATATGGGGTCTAAATTTTGTGAGCTGGGGTCTGAATATTACAGTCTGGTCCTGGGTATGATCTAAGGTCTAAATACTGGAGTTTGGTCTGGGTTCTGGATTATGGAGTTTGGTGTCTGAATATAGTGGTCGCCATCCATATGCAGTTTTTTTCACAGATATTAGCTAAGAGGCACTTAAAATACATGAAAACAGTTTTTTAATGGCCATGAAAAACAGATAACATACTTATACCATAGGGATGGAAAAAACAAACAATCGGGAAGCAGTCAGAGATATACTGATTAAACAAGGACAGAAAACCATCTATTTTTAGCTGAAGGAACATGAATAGATTTGCTACACTTATAAAAAAAATTGCATTTATTGCAAATAAATAAAACGCTCCATACAATGCATTTCTGAGGTTTCTTAGGAATTTTCCAAACAGTTTGTTTTCCAACTAATCAGAAGTTTTGGGTATTCATCATATTCAATCAGTATTGTGAACCCGTCCCAGAGGGTTTGCCCATAATACCATATGACCTCAGCCAACCATGAAGGACTATAGCAGTGATGTCAGTGGATGTGTCATAAGCACTATATGAGATCCCAGCCAGGATCTGCCATGTTTTTCTGGGCTTGAACATTTGAAGGATAATGCATCTTTACATAGAGGAAACACAGAATACAGCTAGTTTGGTGCAAGAGAGAGGTTCTATTAAAGTGAGGAGAAGACAATAGCCAGTTAGATTCATAAGTAATTCACAGGTAATTCAGAAAACATTTTTCATAGTGAAAAAAACCAAATGATTAAAAAATAATTTCAGAGCATGTCTGCTCCTTGACATATTGTTTTTTTTATCTTTTTTTTGTTAAAAACATTTTTATAGTAATTTTTTAAAATCATCTTTCAGTGCGTGCCCACAGCCTGACATATTGTTTTCATTCATCATGGTAGACTCTGTCCGGCTGACCATTTTAGTTTTAGATTAGAAAAAAACACAATTTTATCAGAGCATGTCTGCAGCCTGATGCATTGTTTTTGTGCATAATAGCGGACTCTGATTGAGAATATTTCTCTAAAAAACTAGTCATTACTTCACCCAATATTACTGTGTGTATATAAACAATGGTAGGCATCTGCCCCCAGAAAGGGATTTTTTAGACTTTTTTAAAATTATTATTTTAAACAGCAAAAAAAGTGATACATGACTTTTAGCGCAGTTGGAGCACTTTTGAGTTGGGTCGAATTTATTTGGACAGATTCAATTCTGATGGTAAAATTGAAAGATTCAGATTTCAAATTTCAAATTTGCTCATCTGTAATTATTTGTCTTTGTGTGTCTTGTATATTGACTGGCCATTGTGATCTGGGTTGATATTCAGTGTCCTCCTAGATGGATGCTTGTTTGAACAGGGACCAAGTGGGATACAAACTATAGGCAGTACATGGCACATACTGTAAATGTAGTTGTTGAGATGCATTTTGGATGCCAGGATAATATCGTTTATAAAAGAGAGAGAGATGGACAGATAGATTTTTTTTTGTTACTGTGCATCTAAGATTCCAAAGGTTATTTTTTACCTACTATACTTGTGTTTTTTACTCAATATATAGTGAATATATGGAAAAACATTTATACTTTGTCAAACCCTGACCTTGACAGGCCAGGCCCCAAGAAACCATGCCCTGTCAAGTCAAAATGTCCCAGAAAAGTTTTCATATTTTAACTATGCACTAGCAAAGGTCAGGTAAAGTGATAGCTGCCAGTTTTCACAATGAGTCAACTGAATTTTAAATTCAACTCTGGATGTGAATGGAGATGGATCTCTTGTAGTATTACCTGTATACACTATATGTAAGCAGTGCAAAGTACATGGATCTATTTTTTTACTCTAAATTGCTTTTGGGCTACTACCTGTGCCCTCTTGTGATTGAATGGCATTGGCTGGCAGCAGGCTTCCTCTCAGCATTCTGCCCACTTGCTGACCTTGTGAACAAGAAGCAATACTTTTTTCTTACTGCAATCAGCTGAAACTGCAATCAGCTGATCAATTTGTAGTGTCCTTTGTATTAGGCCAGTGTTTTATTGGTCCTCAAATGTGAAACTGAAATGGTGCATTTTAAGCCTTGTTTTAAGGCTTGTTTTACTGTGTCCAACAAAGTTATTTCTTTGATTCATCAAGGTAATAAGTTCCGGAGAGTCAGGGCTCTAGGACAGAAGGTGCTGGTTGCAAATATTTTATGGTAGATCCTGGATATGGATCTACCGAGGTATGCCCTCTTATCTGAGAGGGCCTCTGCCTGCTCAGACCTAAACATATGCCACTTGCCTCCACCTCCTATTTTGTCTATGGTTCGACCGAATGATTCTGTAATGGATATCTAGTCCTTTGTTATAGTCTATTAAAGACTAGTCAAAGCATTTACACCGGAGATTACATTAGGAAAGAAATTAGAAAATGATATTCTTGTGGAAGTAACCGGTGAAAAAATATATTCTATTAGATTATCATACAACTAGAATCACGGAAAAAAAACGTGGTCTAAAATGGCAGAAAATTGCTCAGACCCCATATGCTGTTGCACATATCAAACCTGGAGAGCAATTCCTGCACATGTGGTCCGTTGCTAACAGCAAGGCCCAGCAAAAATGCATACAATGGAGGATGCCTGCAGCGGACCACATGTACAACTATCCTACACAAGGTAACAAATTGTGTGGATGTGGCGAACTATATAATCAAACAATCACTAGTAGAGGTGCATTGCGGCGGTAATTCAATTGACAATATATGGCTAAACCCTCACACTGATGTTAAAATGAGACTTTCGCCAATATATTCTTATATCAAGAACATACCGGAGCCCGAGCACCGCGTCAAGGTATCTCAGAGTGGCTCGGGACCTAGCGCTAACCTACCTTGCCGTATGGGCAATTGCGGAAGGAGCATATAGGCCGACACACAGCAACCTACTCCTAGTTACCGCCAGCGTGAAATCATACATACAATGGGAGGAGGGAGGAGACTATGAGCCCCACCTACCAATGACTCATGTGACTCAGGCTACACAGGTGCACCAGAATGTTACCATAAGATGTAAGTAATGGTACATTCAGACCTGGAGTTGCCACACCACACACCACATGTGCAGGAATTGCTCCCCCGGTTTGATATGCGCAACAGCATATGGGGTCTGAGCAATTTTCTGCCATTTTAGACCAGGTTTTTTTTCTGTGATTGTATTTGAACATTTATACCTGGAGGTGTCATTGGTAGGTGGGGCTCGTAGTCTCCTCCCTCCTCCCATTGTATGTGTGATTTCACGCTGGAGGTAACTAGGAGTAGGTTGCTGTGTGTCGGCCTATATGCTCCTTTCGCAATTGCCCATACGGCAAGGTAGGTTAGCGTTAGGTCCCGAGCCACTCTGAGGTACCTTGACGCGGTGCTCGGGCTCCGGTATGTTCTTGATATAAGAATATATTGGCGAAAGTCTCATTTTAACATCAGTGTGAGGGTTTAGCCATATATTGTCAATTGCATTACCGCCGCAGTGCACCTCTACTAGTGATTATCATACAACTAGTCCAAAATCCGAAACCGACAGCAATTCAATGTGCACATTTGTACCTCCGTTCAGGTCATAGAACATGTCCTATTCTTTTCTGTTTTGCGGACAAGAAAAGGACTTTCCTCTAGACAGGGGAAAAAAGGTGGCATGCTCACAGCTGGGATCTGTATTTTTCGGGACACAAAACATAGCTGTGTGCATGAGGCCTAAAAGACACTAATAACATAAACTAGAATCACAAGATAACCTGTATCTATTTTTTTACTTCCTGACATCAGACATACCACTAGGTCCATCTTTACTTTCCAGCAATATATAACTTGAACACTGGGACCTGAATCCTGTTAAAAATATATTAAAGTGAATCACACTGTAAAAAATATTATCAGACTTTCTCAAACTGTGTTTGATTTTATTACATGCCAATCTAACCTCTTTACATGTTTAAAATCGACCAGCAATAATATTGTAGGTGACCCATTAAACCAGACCCATTAAAAGGGTTTCCCCTTAACATCTTTTATCACCTATGTGGGACCATTGAGGGTCCAACCAGTGGTACACCCACGATCATGCGACTGATCATGAGATCTCAGCAGTTAGACCCAGCAATCATATATTTATCACCTATACTGTGGATAGGTGATACATGTACAGTCATGGCCAAAAGTTTTGAGAATGATACAAATATTAATTTTTACAAAGTCTACTGCTTCAGTTTTTATAATGGCAATTTGCATATACTCCAGAATGTTATAAAGAGTGATCAGCTTAACAGCAATTACTTGCAAAGTCAATATTTGCCTAGAAAATGAACTTTATCCCCCAAAACACATTTCAACATCATTGCAGCCCTGCCTTAAAAGGACCAGCTAACATCGTTTCAGTGATTGCTCCATTAACACAGGTGTGGTTGTTGATGAGGACAGGGCTGGAGATCAATCTGTCATGATTAAGTAAGAATGACACCACTGGACACTTTAAAAGGAGGCTGGTGCTTGGCATCATTGTTTCTCTTCTGTTAACCATAGTTATCTCTAAAGAAACACGTGCAGTCATCATTGCACTGCACAAAAATGGCCTAACAGGGAAGAGTATCGCAGCTAGAAAGATTGCACCTCAGTCAACAATCTATCGCATCATCAAGAACTTCAAGGAGAGAGGTTCCATTGTTGCCAAAAAGGCTCCAGGGCGCCCAAGAAAGACCAGCAAGCGCCAGGACCGTCTCTTAAAAGTGTTTCAGCTGCGGGATCGGGCTACCAGCAGTGCAGAGCTTGCTCAGGAATGTCAGCAGGCAGGTGTGAGTGCATCTGCACGCACTGTGAGGCGGAGACTATTGGATCAAGGCCTGGTCTCAAAGGAGGGCAGCAAAGAAGCCACTTCTCTCCAGAAAAAAACATCAGGGACAGACTGATATTCTGCAAAAGGTACAGGAAGTGGACTGCTGAGGACTGGGGTAAAGTCATTTTCTCTGATGAATCCCCTTTTCGATTGTTTGGGACATCTGGAAAACAGCTTATTCGGAGAAGACGAGGTGAGCGCTACCACCAGTCTTGTCTCATGCCAACTGTAAAGCATCCTGAAACCATTCATGTGTGGGGTTGCTTCTCAGCCAAGGGAATCGGCTCTCTCACAGCCTTGCCTAAAAACACAGCCATGAATAAAGAATGGTACCAGAATGTCCTCTGAGAGCAACTTCTCCCAACCGTCCAAGAGCAGTTTGGCGATCAACAATGCCTTTTCCAGCATGATGGAGCACCTTGCCATAAAGCAAAGGTGATAACTAAATGGCTCAGGGAACAAAACATAGAGATTTGGGGTCCATGGCCTGGAAACTCCCCAGATCTTAATCCCATTGAGAACTTGTGGTCAATCATCAAGAGACGGGTGGACAAACAAAAACCTACAAATTCTGACAAAATGCAAGCATTGATTGTGCAAGAATGGACTGATATCAGTCAGGATTTGGTCCAGAAGTTGAGTGAGAGCATGCCAGGGAGAATTGCAGAGGTCCTGAAGAAGAAGGGTCAACACTGCAAATATTGACTTGCTGCATTAACTCATTCTAACTGTCAATATAAGCTTTTGTTACTCATAATATGATTGCAATTATATTTCTGTATGTGATAAAAACATCTGACAAACACACTAGGGATGAGTGAACCGAACCGTAACGAACCAGATTCGTTACGAATTTTCCCAAAAGTTCGGTTCGTCACCGAACCGAATTTTGAGAAAGTTCGGAACGAATCTGGTTAAAATAACGGCGACGCAAAATATACGCATATTTATTGAGAATGTACGCTAATGCGTACATATTCAGTTAAGTAGCGTACAATTGACAACGCTACACTGTATGTTCGTTACTTGAGTAGGAATGTTCTCAGACGCAGTGTATGAGTACGCTAATGCGTACATATTCAGTTAAGTAGCGTACCTTTGACAACGCTAGACTGTATGTTCGTTACTTGAGTAGGAATGTTCGCAGACGCAGTGAATGAGTACGCTAATGCGTACATATTCAGTTAAGTAGCGTACCTTTGACAACGCTACACTGTATGTTCGTTATTTGTGCGGGAATGTTCACATTAGCGTACGCATTAGTGTAAATTCTCAAATATGCGTATATTTTGCGTCGCCATTGTTGAAGTCACTTGGATTTTTTCCACTTTTTTCATTGTAATAGCAACTGCAAGTAAACGAAACTATACCCTATCTGACTCCCATTATTGTAGAAGCAATTATTCAGCCGTTATAGCAAGGTTCGTTTTAGGTTCGGTTTGTACGAATCCGAAATTCAAGAAAGTTCGCCGAAGCGAAACGAACCGAACTTTTCAAAAGTTCGCTCATCCCTAAAACACACATAAAAACCAGAGGGCAGCAGATCATGTGAAAATATAATATTTGTGTCATTCTCAAAACTTTTGGCCATGACTGTAGTTTGTGAGACAACCTCAAGGATATTCCTATCTAATAATGTTATAGAATTTTACGATATGTGTCATACAATTGTAATTGGTGAGATGGAAGACAATTAACTACTTTCAGCTTTTTCCCTGCAAGGTAGAGCTCCTGTCCAATTACTGGGCTGATTTCTACTTAGCTGAAGTTATATGCTGGAGCTCCTTTATTCTCAGGCTTACTCGGGACCCAGCAGTTAGACCTTCTCTTATCAAGAAATGTTGGCATATGCTTATTGTGGGATAAACTCATTTCTGTACATTTGTATATACACAGACTTTAAAAATATTATTTACAAAAAGTTCTAAAGTAAGAAATCTAGAAGCTTCTAATCCCTAAAAACTTTACATTTTCTGTGCTAGTTCTGTGCAGTTGTAGTACAAATCAAAGACTATTTGCTCTCATCTCAAGAACTGATGAAGTGGAAACTGGGCAATTTTCTCAGTGATCATCACTTTTGGCTACAGGATATCTGTTCTGTAAAATAGTACTGTAAACTACAACAATTTGGCTGTAACACAAGAAAGAGGCTATCATGAAATAATACATCCATTAGAAAGTGTTACAATTTAGTCACGCTAACGTAAATGCTATAAAAACTAATTTTAGACTGCGTTGAGAAATGACTCCATCCGACTAGTATATAGTTTTCCATTTTAGAGAATGGCTCTGCTAGGAGAAGGAAAAGCAATATATGTGTTAGCAAACAAATGCAAAAACACATACAAAAAAGGTCTTGAACTGTCTGTTGATACTTCACGTGCTATAAAATCAGATCTTCACCCAGTATTCAATTTTGGAGTCTTCTGTCTTGAGATTAAGTTTTATCTAACAGAAAACATTTAAATAATACATTCAACAGCAGTCAGTATTGAACTTTATTTCAAAACCGAAAAGAAATATCATGTTCTCTCCTTTTCAATGTGTTCCAGGTAATAAAATACATTTTTAGTGCAAGTTGTTCAGAGAAACTTTGCAATTACATTCTGTAACCACTCAGCATCAGCAGCAGGTTGTCTTGTTAGTACAGTAGGAGCATGTTAGTATTGTAATTTATAGGTTGTCAATTCAAACATCACGTAGGGCAATTTAATATTGGGTATAAGAAAGGGCTTTCATTTGCTAAAAAAGATTCAAAGAAATTGTATATATTCAATAGGGAAAATGATCAGGTTATACTGTAAAAATAAAAGTTTAGTACTACTTAAAGGGGTTTTCCAAGATTGTGATATTGATGCCTTATCCTCAGGACACCCGTGACCTTCGATGATCAGCTGTTTGAGGAGGATGCAGAACTCTGGTGAGTGCAGTCCATTGTATAGCGGATGTGCTTGGTATCCCAGCTCAGACCCATTCACTTGAGGCCGCGTCACCAATAATCAGGACCTCACTGGTCTAGGAAGAGGTCGCAGTGCTCACAGAGTGCAGTGGACTCATCAAACAGCTGATAGGCGGGGCTGCTGGCAAAAAGGTCCCAGCTGATCTGATATTGATGACCTATCCTGAAAATCTTGGGCAACCCCTTTAATATTGGATCTCACCAGGTAAAGAAAAGGAATCAGGATGCCCCTTAAATCAATAAACAACACATTAGTAAGTGCCTTGTATTAACGTTCTGTACATTATAAATGACATTTGCTGAAGTGAGATAACACCTTTAAGGTCCATTTCAATATAAAGACTCATGTACCTTATACTTCAACTATAATAGAGACTCATAGACTTAAAAATAAAAATTCTTTTGTATCTGGTAAGCTTACTGTGATTATCCTGCAAAGAGACACACTAAACAACACTGTGATGAAAATATAACTCTACAGGTATCTTTCTCTTTTAAATGTATCTTAGGTAGATACAGGGCATTTTTGGGGCATTTGGCTTGATTTTTTTTTGCCATCTGGTGTTCATTATGTATTTTTGCAGATTGTATCTCTTTTTTTTTTACAGATCATTGCTTTATAAATGAATTTAAGGTGATTAGAAAATATATTTTGATCAAAATAACGTGTGCTCATCTATGATTGAACATGCATGCTGTCACTCCATTCAAACACTGATAGAAAGAGCTGAGTGTTGTGGTCATGTGGCTGGAGGACACAGGGCTTCCCTGTACTAGAAAGCAGTGGGAGTCCCCAGTGATTTAACATTTGTCATCTATCCAGTCATTCAGTGATAAATGCATGCTCCTGGAATACTCCTTATTCCATTGTCATTGCATTATATTTTTAGGATTTGCTACTCAAATACCCATTTCATATATCTTTACCTTAGGAAGATCAACTACTTATAGATAAATCCAGATAAAGATGCTATGCTAGAGGACTAAGTGGTGGCATCCAAACCTTAGCAACACACTGAGTCACAGAAAGTGCAGCCACTTTGTGATTTCACTACAATTTCACTTTAGTTGCCTAATTATATGTTGTAAGGCATTAACAGGAACAACCTGAATGATTAGGCTAAGCAGGCTTGTTATTTGCCAGACCTGTCCTTTGGATGCAAATGGGTCATGCATTCTAGGAGTTTTCCTAGATCAGCTAAAAAAACTCTATGTCCAAAATTTAGCCTATATCTTCATTGCTATTATTACTCCCCTATTGCTCTATTTTTATACTATGTTTCTCCAATGGGAGAGAGACCCAGGAGTCATGGCCCAGGAATGGAATTCACAGCAATCAGATGTTTATGGTACATGAAATCTTAATTCTAAATATCTCGAATAAGAAACCCTCTTTTACCAAAATATTTAAATGTTCATGTGTGAAAGGGGCTGTCCGGATGATATTTGTTTTTTAAATAGGCTCAGAAAGCTGTACAAAAATATATATTAAAGCCATACTCAATTCACCAGTCCTCCACTGGTCTTGTCCCAAAGTCTCCTGAGCCACAGGTCTATTCTCCCTATTGCCTCTTGACACACAGGGGCTAAGTGGTCAGTGCAAAATCTGCAGGTATTCTGATTTATATTTTTTATATTTATAGTGATGAGATAACAAATTACCCTGCTAGAATATTGTGACTTGCCATTATGTATCAAAAAGCCAAAAAATAGAAACAGAAATAAGTCAGGAAAGCTGGAGCTCTATGTAACCATGAAGTAGAATACATTAAGTGTGCTATTATTAGGTTGTTTTCAAGCACAGAATTGTATTTGGGGAATATAAATTAATAATTCAACAAATTTAATCTGTTTTTATGCATTTGCACTCTTGTGACATAATTATTACATTCACATTCCAATACTTTGAAATTGTTTTCACTCTGCAAATGTGTTGGAAGCAAATTCTCCACTTGTTTTTATAGTATTTACATTTCACTCTCTTAATTTTACATTGTGAAATTATGGGTCAGAGCATAAATAATTCAAATGTAATTAGAACTAGGTGGCTAGTTACTAAATGAATTTAAGAGCTATTTTTATTCTTGAAAAGACATCTAATTCTACTATTGGCCAATTTAGCAGTCCCATGCTGGAAGCACATAACTGTGCAATTAACTTTTGACAATGCAGAGGAATTTAGCTTGTTAAGTAAAGATTATACGTTGTATCGCCAAAAAAAAAAAGAAAGTAGGGCTGTACATTAATTAATTCAACCAAAAAGTAATTTATTTGAAAGAAGGTTGAAGATAAGGTAGAAGTTATTTCAACAAAGATTCTGTGACATATCATGAATAGCTTTCAAGCTGCAGTCCATTTAATGAAATGGAATTGTCACATAAAAATTGCTGGTTTCATAAAAAGAGTATAAAATCCATTTTTTGTCTTGGTTTAAACTTTCTTGTCCTATACATAGCTTTTATGGTTTGCCAAAGATTGATTATAGAAAACAGACCCCAAATAGTCTTCTATTGTCATCTCAATAGACCCACTACACGGCCTGACCCAATATTTGTCTGAAATGCAAAATTTACATTATTCCCTCTTACATTCTTCCCACAAGTGCCCATAAATGATAACATCTTTATGCTTCAGAGTCATTATTTGGTCTGCTTTCCCTTTAGTTGCCCATTAAATGTACATAAGGGCTACTAGATGGATGACGAGAAATGAGGTTGAAAAATATTGTACTGTATGAAGTCCAGATTGTAACACATCTGTTGGGAAAGATGTGGATCCACTGGGTTGTTAAGAAATTGGCTTTGGGCTAAACCTATAGTAAAGAAACAGAGGTGAGTAAGAATACAGGAATCTGCTACCTATCTTTCTTGCAGCAGTATTTGTCCAGCCGATTCCCAGCATCTTTGCCGGGTTGTGGCCAGATCTCTGCTGGTCACCCTTATAGTTTATGGGGCCAGTGGGCATTTAGACATTGCCTGGCAATGCTGGATCCAGAGAGCTCCAGGAGGCTGCAGGATCTCTTTAGCGCTAGTGTGAAACTAGCTTTAACCCATTTAAAAAGGGATATTCAAACCTTTTGTTTTTGTTTTTCATTTTTCTGTCATTCTGCTGGATCAGATGAATGGAAAGCTCAATGCAGATATGAACTCGCACTAAATGTGGCTGTCTGTAATTACAAGGAAAAAAACAGTCTACTTTTTTCTCTCTTGATTCAGTGCAATGCTTTCCATGGGTTGCGTCTGATAGCACAGTGGGAATGAACTGAGATTCCAGACACAAGCCATGTCAAGAGTGAGACAGGTCCACATTTGCTAATGTGAGTGTCCCAAAATAAGCCAACTGATAGGTAGTATAAACGTAGGCAAAAGTGTCTACCCCTGCACCAGATTTATCATTCACCTACTGAGATAAATCTGGTACACGCCTAGACTGTCTAAGTTTATGCCATCTATAGGATTTGTAAATCTGCCCCATGTTTTTTTTTCTGGAGAAAGAAAGGGTATTCTGTTTTACTAATCCTGGAAAAAACCCTTAACATGCAACATATCTACATGCACACGGCAGTGAAAAATAGACTTGTGATCACACATCCATTTTAAGACCAATGGTAGTCGATGGGGTTGGTTATTCACAGTTTTTTTGACTGCCAGTGAATAATAATATAGAACATGTTCTATCTGTTTTTCACTGACTAACTGCTCCATACAATTGAATTGGTCGGTATTTAAGATCCGTTTCTCAGAAAGGAATCAGTGAAAAAAGTCCATTAAAAATGGACAGTTCATCCGTTTTTAATTGACTTTTTTTTTTTCACTCTCGTGTGCATGCAGCTTAAGGGTATGTCTATTTATGAATAGGGTTATAGTTATGCTAAGTCTAACCTGAAGTATGATTTTCATGGTTATAACAGGTATAATCAGCTGATGCATACTACTACTATTACCTGGTCATTTGCCTGTCTTTAGAAATGGCAGTGTTTTTGTGAAAGAATAGTTCAATACATTGATGGCCAGCACATTATGAGTGCCATATTTAAATGTAGCTTGTTTCTGTTATTCACGGATGCCTAACCCCCATTATATATGCATTTCTAAAGTCTCCTACATAGTTATTCCTGCAAAAAAAAATATTAGCTCAACCTATTAAACATTTCCAGGCAAAGAGAAAAGTCAGACAACAAGCAAAAGTGCTAGAAATGGAGGAGTTTCACAGCTTCTCGTCTTCTAAGCTCATACTGACAAAGAATGATGAGGTTCTATGTTGAACATATGAAAGAAGAGCAAATTGCCAAGTAAAAAGAAAAAAAGAGTATACACTAAAGTGAACTTGTATCTTGTCTGACAGCTTGAAGCTGAGATGTAGTCCAATGAGCAGAAGGAGTGCATATTACCAAGCTCAAAGAGACATCATCCAGGCAAAAAAACAACAACAAAGGAGGTGAAGAAGAAGCAATTTTGCTACAAGCTTCATAATGACCACATATTTTCAGCCACAGCAGGTTTCTGCTTGTTCCCTGCAGGAACATGACAAATGAGGGCTGTTTAATATTTTGCTTGAACAGTTTTTCCTTTCAGAAAACTATTTGCAAGGCGATAATGAGAGGAGCAGATCAGCAAAGAGCAGCATTTTGTAAGGCTGACTACCTTTCTAGGACATATCATCCGATACAGATTTTGTTTATCCAAAGTGATTTCAGCGGTTAAAATGATTAATTGAGCTTATTTTATGGTAGCTGTACCAGCTTTCCTAAAGAGGGAACTCCATGTTGTATATCATGTGTACAATTTATATATAATATCACAGCCATATCGTGTTTTTTTTTTTCAGAAACTGTACTGTACTGTACTTAAAGACTATCATATCATGGACACTTTTGAGGCCATTTTTTATTATTGTATTCTTCTCATTTTGGGCTACAAATCATTTTTTCATTTGGTCTTTGTTAAAAAAGTCACTTTTTTTCTCTGTACAGATGTGTTAGTCTGTGTATTTGCAGACTTTCTGTTTACAGTGAGTCCTGTCAGATAGACCTTATGGCTTATATGTAGCCCTTATCTCTGAACTCCTAACAGCTCATGAGCACTTATTTAATCTAAAGTCATATCAGTCTGATAGGAATGGAGTTATAATGAGTGTTTATGAACTGTCAGGAACTCACAGATAAGGGATACACATGAGCCGTCAGGGCTTCTATCTAACGAGATTCAGAAACAGAAGGTCTGCTATTCTGTAAATACACAAAGACTGACATCTATACAGAAAAGAGGCCAAAAATGGTAAATAAAGACCACTCAAAAAATATGTAGCCCAAAATGAGTAGAATGCAATAATAAAAAAATTGCCACCAAAACGTGTCGCTGGCCATAACTAATACCACCGTAAAGTGTCCACACAGCCAAACAAATATTGTAGTCAGCCTCCTACTAGGTGGTTGGTCTTATCTAAGTATGAGATCAACTACGCAGGAGGAGATTGGGTATTAGAAATCATTAACCAGTTCCTGACCACCCATAGACTATAAATATCCAGTCGGCACTTATGTCTGAATAGACATACTGGAACATCCATGCATATCCAACATAATCATGCTGCTGCAGAGCTGTTGGCCCGCTGTCAGTGACAGTAGGGCACTACATAGAGAAGGCAGAGACCATTACACTGTGTTCCTGCCTTCTAGATCACTGTATACACAGTTGCCAAGTCTTCTTTAGAGCTTGATCAGCCCTGCAGAGGCTGTTCAAGTTACAGAAGAAATCAATAGTGAACAAAAAAAAATAATGCAATGTTAAATGCCCCCCAGAAGTCTTGTACAGTCATGGCCAAAAGTTTTGAGAATGACACAAATATTATATTTTCACATGATCTGCTGCCCTCTGGTTTTTATGTGTGTTTGTCAGATGTTTTTATCACATACAGAAATATAATTGCAATCATATTATGAGTAACAAAAGCTTATATTGACAGTTAGAATGAGTTAATGCAGCAAGTCAATATTTGCAGTGTTGACCCTTCTTCTTCAGGACCTCTGCAATTCTCCCTGGCATGCTCTCAATCAACTTCTGGACCAAATCCTGACTGATAGCAGTCCATTCTTGCACAATCAATGCTTGCATTTTGTCAGAATTTGTTGGTTTTTGTTTGTCCACCCGTCTCTTGATGATTGACCACAAGTTCTCAATGGGATTAAGACCTGGGGAGTTGGTAGCCCGATTCCGCAGCTGAAACACTTTTAAGAGACGGTCCTGGCGCTTGCTGGTCTTTCTTGGGCGCCCTGGAGCCTTTTGGCAACAATGGAACCTCTATCCTTGAAGTTCTTGATGATGCAATAGATTGTTGACTGAGGTGCAATCTTTCTAGCTGCGATACTCTTCCCTGTTAGGCTATTTTTGTGCAGTGCAATGATGACTGCACGTGTTTCTTTAGAGATAACCATGGTTAACAGAAGAGAAACAATGATGCCAAGCACCAGCCTCCTTTTAAAGTGTCCAGTGGTGTCATTCTTACTTAATCATGACAGATTGATCTCCAGCCCTGTCCTCATCAACACCCACACCTGTGTTAATGGAGCAATCACTGAAACGATGTTAGCTGGTCCTTTTAAGGCAGGGCTGCAATGATGTTGAAATGTGTTTTGGGGGATAAAGTTCATTTTCTAGGCAAATATTGACTTTGCAAGTAATTGCTGTTAAGCTGATCACTCTTTATAACATTCTGGAGTATATGCAAATTGTCATTTTAAAAACTGAAGCAGTAGACTTTGTAAAAATTAATATTTGTATCATTCTCAAAACTTTTGGCCATGACTGTATGTCCTTATGGGGGACACAAATTATAACAAAAAAAATAACTGTTTTATAAAAATAAAAAAAAAGTTTCAGATGTAAAAAAGCACCTTTTCCCCAATTAAAGGGGTATTCCCATCTCACAAATGTAATTTGTATTGTTAGATATAGCCATACCAATATTGTGTGGGACAATGCCTATACAAATAGGCAAATCTTCTAAACGGTACATTTTATATAAATACATTCTATTAGTAATATTATTGGTATGGCTATATCTAACTATACAAGATACATTTGTGAGATGGGAATACTCCTTTTAAGTCATTTAAAATAGTTAAAAATAGAAAGATCAAAAACAATAGACATATTTGATATCATCGTGTCTGTACGCTCTATAAAATATGACATGATCTAACCCATCAGGTGAACGCTGTAAAAAAATTATGTCAAGACAGCTAGTTTTTAGTCACCTCCCCTCCAAAATACCTGATATCCAGTGATCAAAAAGTTGTATGTACTCTAAAACAGCAGCAATGAAAATGTCACCTCATCCCACAAAAAACAAGCCCTAATTCAAGACTATCCCAATTCAAGACTATTGCCAGAAAAATGAAAAAAAATGGCTGTAAGAAAATGGCAACACAAAAACATGATATATATTTTCAAAAAATAAAAAATTATGCCAAAACAGCTTTTTTTTCTCAATCTACATCCCGAAAACATAATATCAAGTACAGGCTGTACTGCAGACATCTACTTTGGCAGAAAAATAAAAATGTTATGGAAGTTAGGATATGGCGATGAAAAATATAAAAGATGTTTAACAAAAAGGGCTTTTATTATGCAAAGGTAGTAAAACATAAAAAACCTATATAAATTTGGTATCACCATAATCATATCAACCTGTAGAATAAATTATCATATCACTTTAAAAAATTGATAAAACGTGATCAGAAAGCCAAATGTACCCCAAAATGGTGCCAACTGCAACTTGTCCCACAAAAAATAAGCCCTCACTCAGCTCAGTCAACAAAAAAAAAAGTGATGGCTCTTAAAAACCATTTCAGCAAATTCCATGTTAGAAAAACTAGATGCCGCTCCTTCCCTTCTGAGCCCTGGTGTATCCTTAAACAGCAGTTCACGATCACAAATGGGGTGTTACTGTATTTAGAGGAAAATGGGTAGCAATGTGGTATATTTTCCTGTTATCCTTGTGAAAAAGAAAGTTTGGGTCTAAAGCCCCATTTTCTTATTAAAAAAAATTGATTTTTCATTTTCACAGCCAAGTGTTAGAGATTCTATGAAACACCTTCTGGGTCAAATTGCTCACTACCCCCCTTAAAAGTCCTTGGGAGGTGAATTTCTAAAATGTGGTCACTTTTTGGTGGTTTCCACTGAAGGGGCACCTCAAGGTCTCTTCAAATGCAACATGGCGCCTAAAGACCATTCCAACAAAATCTGCCTTCCAAAAACCATATGGTGCTCCTTGCCTTCTGAGCACTGCCGTGCTCCCATAAAGCAGTTTACGACCACATATGGGGGTTTTCTGCAAACTGCAGAATCAGGGTAATAAATATTGAGGTTTGTTTTGCTGTTAACCTGTAACGCTTCCTGGGGGTCCCAGGCGGCGCACGCGTACTTACCGCTGCGGCCGGCGTTCTCGCTCTTTGCTGCCATGATTTTTGTTGCTTGGTCAGTGTGAAGTCTTGCCCTGGGCTCCAGGTGCTGCATTTTATTAGGTCAGCTCCTTAATTGGTTCCTCCCCTTTCCTCCTGTCTGTAACTATATAAGTCCTCCCTGGACACTTACTCCTTGCCTGAGCGTTATAAGTCATCCTGACTTGCGAAGGTTCCCGTATTGCCTTAGTCCTGCTGTAGTGTGAACACCACTCTAGTCCTGCTATAGAGTGAACACTGTCTTGGCCTGCTGAAGTGTGAACACCGCTCTAGTCCAGCTGAAGTGTGAACACCGCTCTAGTCGTGCTATAGAGTGAACACTGTCTTGGCCTGCTGAAGTGTGAACACCGCTCTAGTCCAGCTAAAGTGTGAACACCGCTCTAGTCCTGCTGTTGTTTGAACACTACTATCCAGTACCTGGCTTCCGTTCCTGGCTCCTGTTCGTGGTTCCTGTTCCTGATTCCAGTCCCTGGCTGATCCTCTCCGGTCTGCTTCCAGTGCATTGCTGACTCCAGTCATCTTTCCACATCTCCTCCCTTGGTGTGTGTATGTCCTGCGTATCTGTCTCTCTGGTGTTTTGCACCTTAGTACTCTGTCCGTCTGGCCAGCTGTCACGAGTATTGTCTCACCCCAAGAGGTAGCGACCTGGTGTACCTCCTCGGGAAAGCCTATCCCCACCATCAGGGGTACTGTGAAGAACGGGAGGTACACTTATACAACGCCCTTAGGGGAAGACATTCTCGTGACACAGTGGATCCACATCCACTGATTCTGACATAACCCTTGATGTGTTACAGGAAAATTGATTAAAATGGAAAATCTGCCCCCCAAAAAAAAGGAAATTTGGAAATTTCACCTCTGTTTTTCTTGAATTCCCATGGAATACCCGAATGGTTAACAACATTTCTAAAAGCAATTTTGAATAGTTTGAGGAGTGTAGTTTCTAAAGTGGGGTCATTTATGGGTGATTTCTATTATGTAAGCTCCTCAAAGTGACTTCAGCATTGAATTCGTCCTTAAAGTTGATTTTGGAAATTTTCTTTAAGATTTTAAAAACTGCTACTAAAATTCTCTGTCTATAAAGTAGACATACACTCACCGGCCACTTTATTAGGTACACCTGTCCAACTGCTCATTAACACTTAATTTCTAATCAGCCAATCACATGGCGGCAACTCAGTGCATTTAGGCATGTAGACATGGTCAAGACAATCTCCTGCAGTTCAAACCGAGCATCAGTATGGGGAAGAAAGGTGATTTGAGTGCCTTTGAACGTGGCATGGTTGTTGGTGCCAGAAGGGCTGGTCTGAGTATTTCAGAAACTGCTGATCTACTGGGATTTTCACGCACAACCATCTCTAGGGTTTACAGAGAATGGTCCGAAAAAGAAAAAAACATCCAGTGAGCGGCAGTTCTGTGGGCGGAAATGCCTTGTTGATGCCAGAGGTCAGAGGAGAATGGGAAGACTGGTTCGAGCTGATAGAAAGGCAACAGTGACTCAAATTGCCACCCGTTACAACCAAGGTAGGCAGAAGAGCATCTCTGAATGCACAGTACGTCGAACTTTGAGGCAGATGGGCTACAGCAGCAGAAGACCACACCGGGTGCCACTCCTTTCAGCTAAGAACAGGAAACTGAGGCTACAATTTGCACAAGCTCATCGAAATTGGACAGTAGAAGATTGGAAAAACGTTGCCTGGTCTGATGAGTCTCGATTTCTGCTGCGACATTCGGATGGTAGTGTCAGAATTTGGCGTCAACAACATGAAAGCATGGATCCATCCTGCCTTGTATCAACGGTTTAAGCTGGTGGTGGTGGTGTCATGGTGTGGGGAATATTTTCTTGGCACTCTTTGGGCCCTTGGTACCAATTGAGCATCGTTGCAACGCCACAGCCTACCTGAGTATTGTTGCTGACCATGTCCATCCCTTTATGACCACAATGTACCCAACATCTGATGGCTACTTTCAGGCAGGATAATGCGCCATGTCATAAAGCTGGAATCATCTCAGACTGGTTTCTTGAACATGACAATGAGTTCACTGTACTCAAATGGCCTCCACAGTCACCAGATCTCAATCCAATAGAGCATCTTTGGGATGTGGTGGAACGGGAGATTCGCATCATGGATGTGCAGCCGACAAATCTGCGGCAACTGTGTGATGCCATCATGTCAATATGGACCAAAATCTCTGAGGAATGCTTCCAGCACCTTGTTGAATCTATGCCACGAAGAATTGAGGCAGTTCTGAAGGCAAAAGGGGGTCCAACCCGTTACTAGCATGGTGTACCTAATAAAGTGGCCGGTGAGTGTATGTTGAATGTTAATTAATAACTATTTTATGAGGTATAACTATGTCTTAAAAGCAGAGAAATTCAAATTAGGAAATTGTGAACTTATCCAAATTCTTGGTAAATTTAGAATTTAATAATTTTTATAACTTATAATTTTTATAAATAAAGGTAAAACATATTGACCCAAATTTACTATTAACATGACGTACAATGTGTCATGAAAAAACAGTCTCAGAATGGCTTGGATAAGAAAAAGCCTTCCAAAGTTATTACCACATAAAGTGACATAAGGCAGATTTGCATAATTAAGCTTGGTCAGGAAGTGATTAAAGAGTTGTGCTATATGCCAAAATCACGCACAATATATATCACTCCAAAACAAATCTAAAACAGCCATGTAGCCTACATGGATCCAGAGAATTTCCCATTCATTGCTCTCATAGATTTATTTCAAGCTGAGAGCTCAATGGGCATGTCCTTTTGCTTCAGCTTGTGGCAGTTGAAGAATGAAACTGAACATGTGTATCCATCTCATATAGGTGGACAGAGAAATTAGTTGCCCCTGTTTGTCATGCAATAATCTGAGCCTGGCTGAACTCCTAAATTGGAATAATACACTTTACAAATTGTTACATACATTATATGTATAGTGTATTTTGCCATCCAGCTTCTGAACTGTGTATTAATTACATATTTTTAACATCAACACATTAAATAATTGAGTTTTCTTGCTTTGAAGATACTAAAAATAATATATTTTACTTAGGAATGAGCAAATTGATTCTGAATAAAATAGATTTGTTACAAACTTCACAAAAGTTTTTCTGCCAAATAACTAGAAGTTTTAGTGATTTGCTTTTGACGAATTGCACAAAACAGCGCCCACCATTTTTCAGGAAAAATTGTCGGGGACAATGACAGAAAGGAAGAAGATGGAGAATTACATGACCCTGGGAGGGAGGGGGCTTGCCCTGATTGGCTCAGTGGCTGGCAGCAGAATACGAAGCAGCAGTATTGTATTGTTAACCACTTCCCGTCCGCCCGTTGACTTTAAACGTCCGGGAAGTGGTTGTATATCTCTGAATGGACGTTTCTAAATGTCCATTCAGAGATAGAAGCTGCACACTAATCGTGCAGCTTCTGTGCCAGAGGCCATCTTTCAATGACAGCAGGGTACCCCAGAGCGCTGTGTATGCATGGATCTAGAAGGCAGGGATACACAGGAACGGTCCCTGCCTTCTAGATCGCTGCATACACAGCGCTCAACGAGGGGGCCTGGAGACTGCAGGAGCTGCCAGGTCTTTCATAGACCACGATCAGCCCTGCAGTGAGGCTGTACAGCTGTATTATGCTGTACAGTCTCCCTGGGGGTGTATTTCACCTGTAACTGGGGCTACTATTTCAGCCCCAGTTACAGAAGAAATTAATAGTGAAAAAAACGTGAAGTTAAATGTCCCCCAGAGGTCTTATATGACCTTATGGGGGACACAAAGTGTAAAATAAAATGAATAAAAAAATAAACAGTATTATAAAAAAAATAGTTTCACATATAAAAAATAAAATATTTCCCCAAATATGGCATTTAAAAAATGTTACAAATTAAAATAAATAAATAAAATAGACATATTTGGATTCACCATGTCCACAATGACCGGCTCTATAAAAATATCACATGATCTACCCCATCAGCTGAACGCCGTAAAAAATAAAATAAATAAACATTACGCCAAAACAGATTTTTTAGTCACCTCACCTACCAAAAAACATAATATCAATCAATCAATCAAAAAGTCGTATTTATCCTAAAATGGTAGCAAAAAAACATCACCTCATCCCGCAAAAATGAGCCCCCACACAAGACCATAGCCAGAATTTTTTTTTAGAAATATGGCTCTAAGAAAATTGCAACACAAAAACATAATTTTTTTTTCTAAAAATGGTCTTATTGTGTAAAACGTAAAAAAAAAAAAACAAACTAGACATATTTGGTATTGTTGCATCCATAACAACCGGATCTTTAAAAATATCACATGATCTACCCCATCAAGTGAATGGTGTAAAAAATATAGAAAAATGACACCAAACAGCTTTTTTTTTTGTGACTTCACCTCCCAAAAAATGAGATAAAAAGCGACCAGAAAGCCAAATGTACCCCAAAATGGTGCCAATAAAAAGCACAGCTTGTCCCGCAAAAAATAAGCTGTCACACAGCTCAGTCAACAAAAAAATTTAAAAAGTTATCGCTCTTAAAAACCATGACAGAAAATTCCATGTTAGAAAATCCAGATGCCGCTTCTTCCCTTCTGAGCCCTGGCGTATTCCCCAAATAACAGTTTACGACCACAACTGTGGTGCTACTGTATTCAGGAGAAAATGGGTAGCAAATTGTGGTGGGATATTCTCCAGTTATCTTTTGTGAAAAAGAAAGTTTGGGCCTAACGCACCATTTTCTTGTACAAAAAAAATAATTAAATTTTTCATTTTCAAGTATTATAAATTCTAGAAAACGCATGTTGGGTCAAGTGCTCGCTACACCTATTAAAATTTACCTGGCTGGTGTAGTTTACAAAATGTGGTCACTTTTTGGGTGTTTTCCCTGTGGGGGTGCCTCAGGGTCTCTTCAAATGCAACATGGCGCCCATGGCGCCCAAAAACATTCCAACAAAATCTGCCCTTCAAAAATCATATGGCACTCCTTGCCTTCTGTGCCCTGCCGTGTGCTCATACAGTGGCATAGGACCACATGTGGGGTGTGTTTGCGAACTGCGGAATCAGGGTAATAAATATTCAGGTTTGTTTTGTTGTTAACCCTTGATGTGTTACAGGAAAAAATTGATTAAAATGGAAAATCTGAAAGAAGTGAAATTTTGAAATTTCACATCTATATTGCTTTAATTCCTGTGGAATACTTAAAGGGTTAACAACATTTCTAAAACCAGTTTTGAATAGTTTGAGGGGTGTCATTTCTAAAATGTGGTCAATTATGAGTGGTTTCTATTATGTCAGCTCCTTAAAGTGACTTCAGAAGTGAACTGGTCCTTAAAAAAGTTATTTTGGAAATTTTCTTGAAAATGTCAAAAATTGCTTCAAAAATTCTAAACCTTCTCACTTCCTAGAAAAATTAAATTACACTACTAAAATGATGCCAACATAGTAGATATATGGGGAATGTTAATTAATGAATATTTTATGAGGCATCACTATCTGTCTTAAAGGCAAAGAGATTCAAATTTAGAAAACAGTGAATTTTTTCAAATTTTTGTTAACTTTTGGATTTTTTTTATAAATAAAGGTAAAACATATTGACTCAAATTTACCATTAACATGAAGTACAATGTGTCAGGAGAAAACAATCTCGGAATGGCCTGGATAAGTAAAACCCTTCCAAAGTTATTACCATATGAAGTGAGACAAGTCAGATTTGCAAAATTAGGGCTGGTCAGGAAGGGGGTAAATGGCCCGGACTGGAAGTGGTTAAAGGAGTATTCTGGTCATTTCAAGTTATCCCCTATCCACAGCATAGGAGATAACGATTAGATCCGCTGTACTTGGCTGTCTACGGAACTCCCATATAAAAGAATGGAGCAGCCACACGTATGTGCGACCATCCACTCTATTCCTTTCAGGGGGGCTGCAGGGAATACTAGGCCCTGTTTTCGCCACCGGTCTAATAATTATCTCCTATCCTGTGGATAGGGGATAACTGGAAAAGACAGAATACCCTTATAGGTAAAATGTTTTGATTTACTGTATACCTAATAGCACTGTATATACAACTAAGGGTTAAGTCATTGGCTTATCCCCTTAGGATGCCAGGAGATGGACCTAGGTCCACCCCTAGTTAGTTTTTGGAGACCTCCTCAGAGCTAGGCCTGAGCTCAGAGAATCTTTGTTTTTTGAGACAATCTACAGCTATGGAAGCATCTACAACACAAAAGTGCTTCAGAGAAAGAGGAAAAAGAAGATCTACAAGAATCTACAGGGCTGTGCATTGGAGTCATTTAACCCTTTCACCCCCGGAGGTTTTTTGTTTTTGCATTTCCGTTTTGTGCTCCCTGCCTTCACAGAGCCATAACTTTTTTTATTTTTCTGTTCACATAGCTGTATGGGGGCTTGTTTTTTGCGGGACAGGTTGTACTTTCCAATGCTACCATTTAATATTGCATATGATGTAGTGGGAAGCGGGGAAAAAATCCAAATCGGGTGAAATTGCAAAAAAAAAGCAATTCCGCCACAGTTTTACTGTTTTTTTATTTACAACGTTATTTACTGACCAGCTACTTTCATTCTACAGGTCAGTATGAATCCGACGATATTTAATATGTACAGTTTTTCTTGCGTTTTGATAGTGATAAAATAATTATAAAGTTGGAAAAAAAAATTTTTTTTTCATTGCCACATTTTGACCCCTATAACATTTTGGTATTTATGTGTACAGAGCTGTATGGGGGCTCATTTTTTGCGGGGCAATCTGAACATTTTATTGATACCATTCTGGGGTGTGTATGACTTTTTGATCACTTTTTATTTAGTTTTTTTTTAGAGAATAAAGCAACCAAAAACAGCGAATCAGCCATTTTGACGCTTTTTTCCGTTTCACTGTTTTTTATGTTTTTATAGTATGGGCGTTTTCGCACATGGCAATACCCATGATGTGTATTTTTGTTGTTGTTGTTCTTTTATTTTTATTTTGGGGAAAGGGGGGTGGTTTGAATTTTTATGTTTTTTTATTTTTTATTTTTAAAAACTTTATTTATTTAATTATTTAACACTTTTTTTATAGTTCCCATAGGGAACTATAACAAGCAATCTTCTGATTGCTGTTATCATAGACTCCAATGCACTTGCATTGGAGTCTATGATGATTTTACTAGTTTTCTATGGAGCCCTATCACAGGCAAGGGCTCCATAGGAAATACTATGCAGCAGGCTCCTGCCATTCACAAATGCAGGGGCTGCTGCAGACATGCTCCTCCTACTCCTTTCCTCAGGAGCGGGCACCATCTTTAAAGACCTGCCCAGTACGGCGCTGGGCGTTAAGGGGCTAAACAAGGTATTGTACACATTAATGGCAGACAGGCTTTGCTGTGAGAAGAAACATTACTAGCTTACCCTTTTACACTATGAAATGGTTTGCCAACCGTATATTCTGTTGGGGATGTGTACCTGCATAGTCTCACTCTATCCAGTCAGTGCTGGCATTGTTAGACTGTGCAGGTACACACCCCAACTTGTTACCACCCTTCTGTACCCTTACTGCAGACTGCTAGCAATTCATTCATAACTTCTAGTAGAAATAACAAAGGAATGATACAACATAGAGTCATAAGAATAGATGCTCCAGAATTGTTATTACATGGGGAATGCCTGAAGCTATTAAAACAGGCATGTCAGAAGTGGCGAAAGACCCTCTTTAATTGGGTAGATAAGAGTTTCATCAGGACATTCTTTTTTTGTAAAAATCTCGAGCTTCTACAGTTCATAAGTAGTTTATAGGCTTATTACCAGCATCTACAGCACCATCATCCATGGCATATAATCTACTGCAAAGGCATTGTATTGCATAAAGATACTGTGCAGTTTTAGTGAACGCAGTGTGCTGCAATGTAGCAAGGTAGCAACAAGGCCAGGTCCTATTTTGACACCTCCACATGCTGTGTTAGTACTAATAGGCCTGGACGAGAGCAGCTACACAGCGGATGAGTTGCTAAAGCAAACATTCTTCCTGTCAACTCCAACTGGGAAAGGTGGTCAAAGACAATAGCAGTGGCT
This sequence comes from Rhinella marina, assembly GCA_900303285.1. NCBI lineage: Eukaryota > Metazoa > Chordata > Amphibia > Anura > Bufonidae > Rhinella > Rhinella marina. The sequence goes on from ONZH01003167.1 coordinate 26,319, forward strand.
CTGCTGCATCTAGGGAAATAGCATTCTCCCTGCATGGCGCACACAATAAATTTAGTGGTGCAACATTTTTTGAAAAAGTACAGCTGCTTTCAGAAGTCACTGGCCATTTCTAGGAGACTGTCCTCACATTTCAGCCATTTTACTGTAGTAATGAACTCCCTTCTGGACAGATAGTGACAGAACGGTCTGCATTTGCACGGCTTGATCTGTGATGTTCCAGCTCGCTGGAATTCCAGCTTGCATGTGTTACACTCCAGAATTTGGGATTCAAAAAGTCACAATTAGGGCTTTGCATCTCATGTAAAAAAAATTGCTACATTTTTCGTCACTCACTCCAGTTTTGAAAAGTGCTTTGGAAACTGGACATGGTTAGCCTGTTGATAGGATTTATGGTAGATTTATGGCAACTTTTTAAAAAATGCAATTTTCACAATATTATTCCATTGCAGGGGTAGCATACAAAGAAGAGTAGCATCTGAAGACAGACATGTTGACATGTTATAATTAAAGATATTCCAAATTCTCCTCATGATAAGTATGACTACTAGGAGTGACTGTCTGTCATATCCAGTGGCTCCCCAGATCATCACACTAGCAGGTAGGGCAGTGTGCTCCATAGCAAAGGTAGGATTCAAGCTCTCACCATGAGACCTCTATATCAGGAACCTGACCAGATCCCAAACAGAATCTGGATTTGTGCTAAAGTCAAAAGCAGTCCAGGTTTCTACTTCAGGAAACCACTGTAGGACGGAGATGGCTGGCTGACAAAGGCAAGGTAGGTAATGGTGTCAGGACATCATATTCTTCTTCTAAGCACTTGGAAAAGATCCAGGCAGAGACAGGGGTGTTCCACCTGGTTCTGGATGGTGGACAAGGAAACTATTAGGGCTGCTCATGCTTGTCTGAAGGTCAAAGAATCCTCTCTATTAGTGGTCTGTATGGGAGCCTGTTGTCCATTTGTGTGTACCACCTCTGCCCCCAAAACCTCCTAACAGCTAGGTCAAAACAGCCTAGATGGCAGACAATTCACTGAAATAACGACCCTGCTTCTTTCATTCCAATGAAGCACCCACCTCCCACATTCTGTCAAATGAGCAAAATGTCTTTGAGTGTGTCATAAAGGTATGTCTAGTAGCCTCTGAAAGCCTTTTGATAGGGCAGTGGAGGAAGCCCTTATACGCCTCCTTGTGGTAAGAACAAGTCTCTCATCAGACCACACTTGTCATCATTTACATACCTGCCACAGATGTAGCTGCATGCCAAGTTTTGCAGCAATCCGACATCTGGATGCACTATTTTTTTATTTCAATGAGTGTATTTTAATGAGCGTATTTCAACAATACATTATGCAATTGCTTCATTTGCAGTATTATCTTTTGATTCAGTAATACTATACAATGATATCAAATGTCCATTACATATGCAGTAATAAAATGGAAATATACTCATAATATCAAAAATGCCATATTCTGCTAATAAAGATGTGGTTAAATGTTACACCTAATTACATTTTCTAATCTTGTTTACAGGCTGTAAAATGTTAAATACGAGCCCTATACTTGGGAGAACTGTAATTAAACACTGTCTTACCCAGGAAGTTCAACCACTGTAAAATTAGTACAGGTCTTGTGGGATCTGTCAACATGGCACCACAAGAAAAAAGAATGAACCCCGGAAAGAAGAAATGAAAATGTAGATGTGAAATATAACACATACATGGCACACATGCTATAGAAGAAAAACTAAGTAATATATTGAGAATTATGTTAGTTAATAACTTAAAATATAAAACATAAAACATTGATGCACTTATTTTAAAGTGAATAACTTAAAGGGGTTGTGCAGGGGTTTTATATTGATGACCTATCCTCAGGACCTGATTAGCAGGGGTCCGGCACCCCATATGATCAGCTGTTTGAAGAGGAGGCAACGCCCCATATGAGCGCTGCTTCCTCTTCATTACATTGGTCATCGTCTTGAAAGTGCAGTGTAATTATAAGTTCTCACTCCATTCACTTTGAAGGAGCGACTACTACAGGGGAGACAACACATAGTGTAATGAACAGGAAGCAGTGCTCACATGGAGCGTTGCCTCCTCTTCAAACAGCTAATCAGAGGGGTGCTGGGAGTCATAACCTTTGCAGATCAGATATTGATCAATATAAAACCCCTGCCAAACCCCATTAAGTTCTTCCATGGCTGTTGGAAACTAAAAGACAAAAAATAAATATGTCAATAATTAAAATGAAATAATTAGTAAAAGTAAGGTCACTTTTATAGCCACTTTTCATTAGAAGTGCTCATCAAAATAAAGTAATCACGCATTGTCCTGAAGCTCAGCTGTCCAAACATCAGATGCATCTGTATGGAACTTTAAAACATTTGCTTAGTTCTCCTTTAGTTAGAGCATAAGACAGTGATGTCAAACTAGTGGCCCTCTAGTTGTTGCAAAACAAAAACTTTCATTGTGCCTGGACATCCTACAGCTATCAAAACATGCTGGTAGTTGTAGTTTGCAACAGCTGGAGGGCCACAAGTTTTACATCCCTCATGACAGTTTAGCCAAGCTATGCTTAGGCTTCATGAAAAGGACCTTAGTTAGGACCTCAGGTTAGCCTGAGCACAGTTTGGGCTAGTTAGTAGCAACTGCATCTCTGTGCAACTTTTTCTGTATTGTCTTCTTTTACCTCTTCTTTCCATTGTTTTCATTAACCCCCTGAGTTCTATCCAGCATTCTGGTATACACTTCATGCCTTATTCACACGTCAATGTGTTTTGGTCAGTGATTTCCGTCATTGATTGTGAGCGAAAACCAGGATTGGAGTCTCCACATACATAAGGTATAAGGGCTCATGCACACGGCTGTTGCATCACGGATTGCGGACTCATTCACTTGAATGGGTCCAAAATCTCGGAGATGTGAAACGGAGGAACGGATCGGAACCCCACAGAAGCACTACAGAGTGCTTCCGTGGTGTTTCTGGCCAGGCCTCTGCACCACAAAAAAAGTAGTGCATGCAGACCGTGGGATGAGGATAGCGGACCTCATTCAAGTGAATGGGTCCGCGATCCGAATGTGGCCGCCCCACTGTCAGTGCCCGTGCATTGTGGAATGCAAATTCGTGTTCATGTGCATGAGCCCTAAGGGAAAGATCTGCACGTGTTCTGTGTTTAGAGTTGCACCTGGTTTTGGCTCAAAATCACTGATGGAAATCACTGACCAAATCACTGACGAGGCATCAAACTCAATTTCTTCAGCCGTGCATCACATATGCCAAATACCTTTGGAGGAAATATAATCCACCAAGTTTATGCTGAAAACCTACAGTGCATTTGTGAAGGTAGACCGGTAGAAATACTGAATTTTCCCCTCACAGTGTCATGTCATTTGTATATACATGTATTTAATGCTATACAAATATATATATATATATATATATATATATCTCAGCTTTGTAAATGCTTATGGAGCTGTATAGAATGTCTATATCCTGGTATTGTTTAGGTAGGGTCAGACATGGAAAACATCAGTATTTAGGGGGGACTGTCAAGGTATATGGACTTAATGTAATGTATTCTATTACAAATTCTGAGTTTCCCACGTCTTCAGGATAATGTGAATTCAATATCCTGGATAATGTGATGAGACAAGAACAAATGTGCCTTTATATACTTTTATACTTTTATACTCTGTAGTCTTTATAAAGCTTGCGTATAATATATGTATATATTTAACTAGTCCAAGATGGCCCCCGTACTCTTATCAATATGACTTTTTCAGGCTAGTGACATAGAATGGAATGCAACTTCTATCCAATCAAGAATGATATTGTTTGCTATTTGCATGCTTACGCCCCCCTTTCCTTTTTGTATCGAATAAGTACGTGTGTTAATAAAGAAAAAGCCCAGAGGCTGTAATGATTTTGTCACAAAAGCAAGGCCAAAGGACTTAATACTGAAATCATAAGTCTGTGTTTTGTCCTTAATTATTGTGCGCACCCGTGTTCAAAACAATTCGGAATGACTGACTGAATTCCAGAAAGGACAGGTTTAAGTCTACCTCAACAGTTGGCGACGAGGATGGGATCCCTGAAAGGAGCACCAGCACTCAGCGTCCCAAACTTCGACCGATGCCACAGGCACCACTCCCTCCCGAAGGGGACTGATCACCCTAACGGACCACGGTAAGTTACATATACATTGTATGTGATGGCTTGCCTGTGACTCGAGGGGGTAGTGGTAGTCTGGGGTTTAGGTTTTGTGGGGCCTGAGTGAAACGTCATGTGACCAGACACCTGGTGGTCTCCGCCGGGGATTCCGGAAACCTACAGCCCCTCAGGAAAGGTCACGTGGGGATTCAGTCAGATCATGTTAGGGACCCAGACTGGCAGCGGAATCTGTGAGAACACGTTGAAGTAGTGATTTAGGTGACGCCTGGGTATTCCGACACGTTACGGACAAGTTACCCAGAGCGTGCGCCTAACACGTTAGAGTAGTTATCTAGGCGGCGCCTGGGTATACCAGCAAGTTACTCAGAACGCGCGCCTAGAGTAGGGATTTGGGCGGCGCCTGGGTATACCAGCAATACAAAGATATATGGATATATAGTTGCACAACATGTAATAAGCAATAGGAGTAAAAGTAAATCTGGATATATGTGGCGCTATGCCGACTAAAGATAAAAAAACACCAGCAAGTTACCCAGAGTGTGTGCCTGGGATTTTGGTGGTGCCCGGGTATACCAGCAAGTTACCCGGAGCGCGAACCTGGAATATAGTTAGTTGTTAGTTAGTGCGCTGAGTGGTAACCGTCATGCCCATTGTTGCAACTCCCTAACGGGCGAAGTGTTGATTGCAGTTTGAAGTTTGAAGTTTAGCCGCTTGAGTCGGCGTGTAAATTGGGGAGATCGTAGTGTGTTTCTCTCTCCCCGGGGAAATCGTAGTGTGTTTCTCTTTCCCCTCCCCCCGTGATTTATTGGCTATTCGGAGGACGGTTAACTCAGGTTGGCGAAAACGGCCGCGCCAATAGGGCACTGTAAGATATGCTTCAAGTGTTCAAAAGACAGCACAGTCTCCTGGCTGGTGCTCAGAATGCTGTCAGTCTGGTGGAACAAAGAAGGCAAAAAGATATGTAAAGTATGTGAAAAGCTTGTTTAAGATAATTGGGATGCCTCCAGGAGGCAGATTACAGCCCAGTGAAGGTTTGATCGATGTAGCAAGAGCCTTCTATAGAACTGCTTCAAATCAGAAAAGAAAAAAAAAATGGACTGTGGAAAGTGTATTAAAGGGAAAGAGAAGTTGATTAGAAGGGTAATATGTAAGTGACTTATAGAAAGCTGCAAAATGGCGGATTTGGCTCCTAAAGTGAGACAGTAGGGGAAAAAAAAAAGAAAAAAAAGGGATTTTCTTCAGTTTTAGTTCAGCTTTGTGTCTCCTGCAGTTTGCAGTTTCAGCCCCCCCTTTGGAATTTATGACTATGATAATCCACTTGTTATGTCTGTGTGGACCAGAAATCTGACCTTGTATGTTGCCAGAGAACCGACTAGTAGATGAAGGTCACACAGCCAAGTTTACTGTGACCGATATCTGCACTACTGATGTGATGATGAGGCCAAATTAAGGGTTAAGTTGAGAATGGAAGAAATCATTGCTCACAGGGAAGTGTTCTGGCATTAGGCCAAAAAGGAGTGAACACTGGACATTCGGCCTTGAATTTACATTATATTCTAGATTTTGTGAAAAGAAAACAATGCGAGCATCAGCGGAAAATTATTAAAATATAAGAAATTAGTCTGGGCAGAAATGTATAATGAAAAGACAAATGATTACTTTTACATGCCGCCAGCACAGCCCCTAAGATGACGCAGGTGGACCCTGCCGCGCTTCCGATGCAGACACATCCCCCTGCATATCACTAACCCCCTCAATCTCCCTCTTCAGAGGGGTGGACCTGTAAAGTACGTCAGTGCCAAAACCACGCCCGCGGCTCACCTCCTTGTATTCAGTTATCACACAAGATGGCACGTCCTACGCGTCCCAATTTCCGTTCCAGCAGCCATCTTAACTAATCCCATTCCCACTCCGGTGGCCATCTTAACTCCTGCAACTTCCTTTCCAGGTAGCCATCTTAACTGAGGGAACATCAGTCCCCGCCCAGCGGCCATCTTAGTTACTGGTATTCTCCATGACACGGCTACAAGTGGGAAACAATGCACATAGATGCAAGTAGAAGCACAACGAGTACTCGACTTAGTAAATGAAGGATATAAATATAACTGTAATTAATTAATATTGTTTAATTAGAAATCAGAGATTTTATAAATTAATAACTTTTGTTTTTCTCTTTCTAGTAGCTTGTAAATGTCCAAGAGTCGAGACAATAGTTTAACAATGTGTTGTAGGAGTGAACAACCGAAGACAATGGTATTATGTGCTAGCAATTGATTCACTTAATGTTTCTTTCTACCCCCTCCGTACAGGATGGTTTTCTGTGTGTATCCGTATCCAGGAAAGCTGTGTCTTTGAGAGTTGACTCATTCAGTGGAATGTGAATGAATGTAGCTTGAAGTTGTACTTGCGTGTGGACTGTGCGTGGATGCAGCAGAGAAAATGAAGGAATGTGTATGATGTACTACATTTGTTTTTCTTTATATGCGCATTGGGGATTTTTATTTTTCCTTGGTACCAAATATTTTGACCAAACTCTACATTTTATTTTTGAAAACAAGGCAATGAAACGTTTATGGGCCCTTCATGTTTTGTGTCTGTATTGTCAGATCTGTTTGTTTCTATGTTTGCTTTTTGTCGACTTGTTGTATGTCTAATGTACTAACATCAGAGATCAGACCTCATGGACAACCAAGACAAGACTGACTCAAATAGGGAAGCTCACAGTGTGGACTAAGGGGGGAGGGAGGAGGACAATGCTGATGTCACAGATACAAAGACAGCCCTTGTGCACATCTCCTAGTTACGAGTACTCTGTTCATTCAAAGGGAAAAAAAAGGGTCCAATCATTTCCACATCCAGAAAAGTTGGGTACTGCTACAAAATGTGCAGAATACACAATATCACATCAAACATTGTTAGGTATCTCAAAAAGGTTGGTTATTAATAAAATATTAATGGTATTGTGTTTTATTTGGTTCAAAAGGTTTACATTACACAAGATACCCGGGTATTAGTATTGATTCATGTATTGAAATATGCAGGATCATTTGTCAAAATATTATGAAAGTTTGTTTTGAAGTATCATTTAATTAGATCAGGTTTAGAGTTTCACAAGTTTATTTTGGTTTGACAGAAGACCTCTTTGGTCTCATTGGTAAGTGTTATTTACATACAGTGTTGGACCGACAAAAGTTCTAAGGACGTTTGTTTATTTGATCAATGATGGAGAGGAAACCACCTCAGCAACGGCTTATTCTAACATGAACTGAGTTTTTTGAGTTGACTTTTTGATTGTGTGGAACTGTTCTGGTGCATCTTTCCTGTGTGCAGCTAAAAAGAGCCGGGACTAACAACCTCGGGGAAAGTCCAGGAGCTGCTACGTCCAGTCTACAAGGTGTGGTAAGACACAGTTGTCAGTAACCCGTCACCCAACAAGAAACAACTTCGACCACGGGTCTGCCATGCTGAACAAAGCCTTGCTGTTCGTACTATGGCTGTCCAGGGGTGGACCTTAATGGTAATCTGTGTGCCTAACCAGCAGAGCTGATGCAGACCAGTGAGGGTGGGAGGTCCTTGTGTCAAAGCTCCTCCTACAGTCAAGGTAACAGACTGTTTATCACCCACTGATAAGAGGCTCTAACATCTACACTGACATCTACACCTGCAACCCCTTCCCATACATAAGGAGGGGTCATAGACTGCACTTTATAATAACAAGCATTACGTGATGGACAATTGACTTTGCACCAAAAACTTTTGTTATTATCCAAGAAGATCGAAGAGGAAATGACCATGGAGAGACACTTCCTGTTAGTCCAACACACAGTTTTTGTTTTTTTTTTAGAAATCCAATGGTCCACAAATAGGTTTTTGTCAAATGATTAGGATAAACCCAAGTACATAGGGGGGTGCCTGTTGGGTTTCAGCCTTGGTGAAGACTACCTTTTCCCCCATGTCCGTCTAGACACTCTTGACTATTAGAAAATCAAAGATTAGGGAAAAATTCAGTCTTTAGGGGGGACTGTGAAGGCAGACCGGTCGAAATACTGAATTTTCCCCTCATAGTGTTATGTCATTTGTATATACATGTATTTAATGCTATACAAATATATATATATATATATATATCTCAGCTTCGTAAATGCTTATGGAGCTGTATAGAATGTCTATATCCTGGTATTGTTTAGGTAGGGTCAGACATGGAAAACATCAGTATTTAGGGGGGACTGTCAAGGTATATGGACTTAATGTAATGTATTCTATTACAAATCCTGAGTTTCCCACGTCTTCAGGATAATGTGAATTCAATATCCTGGATAATGTGATGAGACAAGAACAAATGTGCCTTTATATACTTTTATACTTTTATACTCTGTAGTCTTTATAAAGCTTGCGTATAATATATGTATATATTTAACTAGTCCAAGATGGCCCCCGTACTCTTATCAATATGACTTTTTCAGGCTAGTGACGTAGAATGGAATGCAACTTCTATCCAATCAAGAATGATATTGTTTGCTATTTGCATGCTTACGCCCCCCTTTCCTTTTTGTATCGAATAAGTACGTGTGTTAATAAAGAAAAAGCCCAGAGGCTGTAATGATTTTGTCACAAAAGCAAGGCCAAAGGACTTAATACTGAAATCATAAGTCTGTGTTTTGTCCTTAATTATTGTGCGCACCCGTGTTCAAAACAATTCGGAATGACTGACTGAATTCCAGAAAGGACAGGTTTAAGTCTACCTCAACACATTCACAAAGTCTTCAGACCATTTCACTTTTTACATTTTCATATGTTGTGGCCTTGCGTCAAAATAAAAAATAAAAATAATAACTTTCCCCCAACAATCTGCACTTAATATCCCATAATAAGAAAGTGAAAAGAGTTTTAGAACTGTTTGCAATTTTAAAAAGGAAAACACAGCATTTTGCATACATATAAGTATTAAGACCTTTTTCTATGACTCTTGAAATTTAACTCTGGAGGTTTCCAATATCTCTTCATAATCTTTGAGATTTTTCTACACCTTGATTAGAGTCCCCCTCATTTCATAGGAAATGATTAGGAAAGACACATCCCTGTATAATATACAGTATAAGGTCTCACAGCTGGCAACGCATATCAGAGCAAAAAACAAGCCATGAGATGGAAAGTACTGCTTGCAGAGCTTAAAGACTGATTGTGTAAGAGGCACAGATGTAGAGAAGAGTCCAAAAATTCTGCTGCACTGGAAGTTTAGAGCACAGTGGCCTTCATAATCCTTAAATAGTATAAGTTTGGGACAGACATGACTCTTCCTGGCTCTCACACCAAACTTCCAGAAGGTCAACTATCACTGCAGCATTCTATCAATCTGGACGTTATGACCAGGGCAGAAAGATGCCTCTACTCAGTAAAAAACACATGAAAGTTAGCAAAAAAGTACATAAAGGACTCTCAAGCTGTAAAAAGCAAGATTCTCTTGTCTGATGGAACCAAGACTTCTTTTCAGCAATTCTAAACATCATGTTTTGATAAAACTAGGCACTGCCCAATATCATCCCTAAAGTGAAGCATGGTGGTGGCAGCATCATGTTGCGATGTGTTTTCAGCAGTCTCAACAGGGAGATTGGTCAGAGTTGAGGGAAAGCTGAATAGAGCAGAGTACAGATATTAATACATAAAAAACATCCTGCATGATGTGATAATAATGATTGCGGATGTCAGTGGCTACATATATCAAAAGAAATCACAGAAAAAGAATATTAGTGCACAAAAATAGATGCAAACAATATATACTGTATAAACTAAGACCTCATTCTGATATTCTTTTTCTGTGATTTATTTAAAAAATGCAATGACCCTACGCACACAGTCAGGTCAACACAGGAGTGATTTACGGACAACTCTGTGGATGTCCTTGAGTGGCCCAGCCACAGCCCTGACGTCAAGCCAATCGAACATCTCTGGACAGACCTTAAAATGGCTGTTCTCTACTGACAGTCCCCATCTAACCTGACAGAGCTTGAGAGGATCTGCAGAGAAGAAAAGCAGAAAATCCCCAAATGCATGTGTGCAAACCTTGTGACATCAAACTGTCTTTAATCTGTCAGTATTGGGCAAACTGCAGCACCATGGGTCCCAGCTCTTGCCTACTTCGCCAGTGGGGCTGGCACCCGCCGACATACCGTCGCATTCGCTCTCACTGCCAGGTCCTTAGTTATGGGAGAGGAGAGCACCCTTTCTGATTACTTTCCTGCCCGTAGGCAGGGTTACTGGTATTTCTGTGTACCGGACTTTTGACAATTAACTCTGACCTTCCCTGCCTGCCTGCACCAGCCTTGATCCTTGCATTGCCTGACTACGATTCTGCTGCCGTCTGCTACTTAGATTACCTGACAGTACACATGGGCCATTGATGAAGTACTGCACGAACTTGAACAACAGCGTACCACCCCGAAACAAGTGGTAAATTACTTGCACCATGTACATGCTTGTCTGGATTCTCTCTCTATGGCACAATCTGCACAGGCTCCTACAGCTCCTGCCGTGCCTGCTCCGGTTGCAGTGCAGTCAGTACCTTCTGGATCTCGTTTGTCTGCTCCGTCCCACTACAGTGGCTACCAAAAAACCTGATGTGAGTTTCTCATCAGTGTACAAACCACTTTGAGCTGCTGCCTCATCACTTTTAATCTGATTGAGCTAAAGTGGAGTTCATCATCTCTCATCTGGAGGGAGAGGGCCTGACCTGGGCAAATCCAATATGGGGAGATCTGGACCTATCACCAGTAATGTGGCCCTATTTATGGACTCTTTCAAAAGGGTGTTTGAAGAGCCTGGTTGAGCTTCATCTGCAGCCTCCTTGCCTGTGCACATCCACCAGGGGAGACAGTCTGTGGGTCAGTATGCGTTCTAGTTTTGCACTTGCGGCCTTTTGGGAAGGTATGTCTGGACTTATTAAGGACTGACTCACAGGACAGGATGTGCCAACGTCCCTTGAGTATCTGGTCTCTCTGGCTATAAAAATTTATAGACGGTTTTCTGAGTGGGCTCATGAGGTCTGTCAGGAGAAAAGACCCACAAGAAATGTCTAGGCCAAATATGTTTCAGCCTTTGTTATCCTCCTCCTTTTTGAATCATGAACCTATGCAGGTAAATTCCATTCGGCTCTCAAAAGAGGAACGTCGTCATTGTATGTCTTCTGGACTCTGTCTCTACCGTGGTGGTCCAGGTCACCGTGTTCACAGCTGTCCCCGGAAGTCAAGAAACTCTAGCACTTATTCATCCAGCATCATTGGGATTGGTGGCTCTAGGCAAAAACTATTCCGCTCTCCAGATACCTGTGCTACTGTTGCTTGGAGGTACCAAGGTTCCCATGTCCACTTCCTTGTATTCTGGAATTATGGGACTTAGACCATGCTATGTTGAATCAATATCACATTCCTGTATGCCTGCTGAAGAATCCCGTGCCGATGACAGCTGTCAGCAGAAAAGTGTTGACGGAACCAGTGCTTTTCGTCACCAAGTCGTTAGAACTGCAGGTAGGAGTGTTACATGTTCAGAAGATTTCTCTGTATGTTCTACCAGAACTGTCTCATTCTAACTTGCTGGGGTTGCCTTGGCTTACGATGTATGACCTGGCAATCGATTGGAGCTCAGGAGAAGTTCTTCCATGGGGACAGCTGTGCCAAGGCAAGTGTTTACATTAGAGATGAGCGAATCGATTCGTCGATTCATATTGAATCTTGGGAATTTTTAGCTGCGAAGCGAATCCGAATATTAGGTGATTCGCTTCGGCTTTGTATGCATTCGCTACGTAGTTTGTCCTATAAATTATACGCTATTGCTACGTATAAGTTACTCTATACGCTGTTGCGTACAAATTCAATTAATTAGCGATGCAGACTCCTCCCTGGTATCTCCACCCCCTTCTCCAGCGCGCGAGGAAGACGAGGCAACTCAGGAAATTAAGATGGCGACACAGGGAGTCCCTGACTGGGGAGGCATGGTGTGGGGTACCGACCCCTATGAGGAGAAGGAACCGGAGGAGATCTACGTCTCTCAATATGTCCGACAGCCTAAGAAGTCGGTTGAGGTGCCCGCTGAGGTGTTCACTCCGCTGGCTGACACGGCGGAGGCGGCAGGAGTTCCTGCTCTGCCGCAGAAGGACTACTCCCTTCGGCAAAATTCAATAGTCCCCGAGGCTGTCACCCGGAACGCCCTGACCCTCTGGGAATACAAAAAGTTGGTAGAGGAGTGGGTTGTTCAGGTGTTGGAGCACCCACAGTCCGGTGACCCCAAGTGGGAGCGCCGAAAGGGTACCGTTATTTGGTTCAGTGTGGAACGGGGAGTAGGTTTTATCGCCAATGAGGAGACGGCAGAAGAATTATATGTCAACCGCCGTTCTGTAAAGCGGCCGTATCTTCCGCCCGTCCGCCACAAACTCCATGCAGGGGATTATGTGGAGTATACACCTATGAAGAGCCTCCAAGGCCCCTTTGCTACTGTGGTGAAACTCCTTAAGCGACCAGCTACTCCTGCAGCGCCCCCGGAAGACTGGAGTGAGGAGGCCCGGGCCACAGAAGAGGCTCGGTGTTTCCATGAGACCAATGATGGGACTCTGCAATCTGAGGAGAAATCCCAAACTCAGCTGGAACCCCTGTTACCAGATTTGCCACTGCCGCCGATCCTTCATGTGGGACAGATGACCACCAACAGTTTTGTGTACCAGCCATCGGTGGTAAAATACCAACTTCCATGGCAGGTGCAGGCCGCACAGTCCGCAGCTCGCGGAAGACCATTACCAGAGCCCTTACAGACGGAAATTCTGTCACTTTGTATGCCGGCGGGAGGATCTGGCCACTACAAGGTAATGGGCAAGGCCCAAGTTGCCATGGCCCTTGCCAGTGTGACCGCCCGGTCACTACCAAGATCATCCCTGAAAGGTCGTGGGGGTCTGCTGCAGCAGCCAGTGTCGCTTTCGTGAGGCAGGAGCACCCTCTCATGTCTTTTAGCTCCAGCAGCAGTGAAGAGGACCTGCTGGCCCTTAAGTAAGGAATCGGATCCTGCAGCTTTTATGGGAGCCACAACGTGGACTTAACCTGAAGGGTGAGCACTAGTTGGCATTTGTTTTTATTTTTGTTGCCCTGCGTTTGTCCTCACGCAGATGGACATGGATTGTCAGGATTCCCCCATCAAAAAAAAAGTTGCGCGTACGTGCACCTCATCCCTTTTTTCCCCCTTTTCAGGTTATTGGGGAGCCCCTTGAAAGAGGGTTTTTTAAGGAACCTTTGCTGCTATTTTTTTACCCATTTAGATTACAATTTTACCTATTTGGATTACAAATTGCAACTGAGTTTGGGACTCTGTTCCAGTTGTATGACAAGCGTCAGAAGAAAAGAGACTTAAACGTGTCCGTGAGCATACTAGGTAGGTGATATTTCAAATGTTTACATTATACCTATAATGTATTTGCACTATATTGTTTGTTTGCACTGGATTGTTTGCACTAATGTTTTTACCTTTCAGCAACATTTTCAAGTATGTTGCCCATTGTGTGTATTTCTTTACAGGTACCGCAATGTGTCCTCATATTCATTTTATTGTATGGTGGATGTTTGTACTATGCACTTAGCCAGATAGACAGCACCTTACTTGTTCTACCTCAAATATACATACTGCCTCTGAGGGCGATTTCAGATCTGACCATTTACGCTGGATCTGGCCCGTGGTCCGCAAGGTGTCCAAACGATGGCGCAAGCCTCGGATCACCTGCTGGATCACCTCCTTTTTATGCTGGTTCGGGTGGCGGTGCGTGCCATCGTAAATCGTAATCCTGGCGGTCCATCAGCCGGACTATGTATTTCAGCTGTGCAGCAGAGCTAAATGATGACGATCGTCTGGATGCCATTTTTGAATATTCGCTCTGCCTCTGAGGAGTGCACGCCGCGGCCTCTCATCGTACGTGCCTGCGTATTACGTAATCGCGTAGACAAGAGTATGCTGAGGATTCGTAAGCTATTTGTACGCTCATGCGTACGTCTTCTAAGAATTTGCGTACATTTTTTAAATGAACGTTCGTTATTAGTGCGCGAATGTTCACTAATAGCACATAATAACGTATATTTTTACGCAAATACAACTAATCTATTCGTCGAATATACAAATCTTAGGAAAAGTTCGGCGAATGTTCGGCGAATAATTTTTTGAATGATTCGCTCATCTCTACCATTCTATTCAACATAAGGTTTCTATATACTTCTAAAAGTTTGGAGACTTTGCCAGTGGCCTATCATTCTTTTTTGGACATGTTTGATAAAAAAGGAGTCTGAGACGCTACTACTCCATCACCCCTACAATTGCCCAATTGATCTCCTGCCAGGTACATCTCCTCGGGGTCATGTTTATCCTCTGTCTCCTTCCGAGTCACAGGCAACAGCTGATTATATTAAGGAGAATCTCAAGAAGGGTTCATCAGAAAGTCTTCTTCACCAGCAGGGGCAGGATTCTTTTTCTTTAAAAAAAAAAAAAAAAAGATGAGTCTCTTCACCCCTATATACACAACTGGGGTCTGAATAAGATCACCATAAAAAATAAGTACCCTTTACAGTTAATTTCTGAGTTATTCGACTGACTTCGTGGGGCCAGGGTCTTCTCTAAGCTGGATTTATGCGAAACATACAATTTAATACAATGGAATAATTTTGTGAGGGTGAAAAATAAAAGACAGCCTTTAATATCAAGGATGGCCATTATGAATACCTTGCTATGCTCTTCGGCCTCTATAATGCCACTGCTGTCTTCCAGGAGTTTGTCAATGATATTTTTCGAGATCTGCTCTATCTGCTCTGTTGTTGTCTATTTGGATGATATTCTTATATTTTCCAGGGACATCAGAACTCATCGCAGGCATGTGCAGGTGGTCCTACAACACTTATGAGAGAATTGTCTATAGGCTAAATTGGAGACATTTGTCTTTGAAAACTCATCTTTTTTCCCTTCCTGGGATATATCATCTTGGATCAGGCCTGAAAATGGATCCAGGAAAGGTGAAAACAGTGCTCGACTGGCCCCGTCCCTCCGGTCTGAAGGCAATACAAAGGTTCTTGGGTTTTGCCAAATATTATCTACTGTCACTAGCCTATATAGCTTCGTCTTGCCAGCTTCCATAGTACTAAAAAGTACTGGCGTGCGGAATCTAACAAGCCCCCGGGTTTTCACCAGAGCCCGCTGCAAGGCTGGGTGGATTTTTGTGGCCCGGAACTTGCAGGTCGCGTTGCCGCTTGGAAACAGTATGAGGTTCAAGCCTAGGACCGGATCACCAGCAGGTTAGCAGAGCCGAGGTACAAGCTAAAGTCTGGATACACGGGAGTCAAACCAAAGAGGACTTGAGAGCTGGAGTACACTGGAAAATGACCTGATACTCTGGCATTAGTCAGGTGCACAGAGCTGCCTTAAATAGGCCTCTAGATGAAAATCAGGTGCTGGACTGATGACAGTTTCACGGAAGGTGTAGGAACTTCAGTACCAGTTGCCAGCCCCTAGAGGAGGCGAGAGCACTGGCTACTGCAGAGTCTATGCTGAGAAGCGGCTGCCGGAATCACCGCAGCGGACACTTGTGTAGAGGATTAGACAGCGGCCGCCGAGGGGGGCGGCCTCACCGATGGGGTGAGTATAGCGGTGCTATGCGCCCTGATGTCAAATCTACAGTTCATCCATAATTTTTCTTCTTTGACAGCTCTAATTTCTGTTCTGACTAGGAAGGGTACAAATACCAAATAATGGTGCCCTAAAGCAGAAACAACATTCTCTTCCTTCAAGAAGGCCTTCTCTTCAGCCCTAGTCTTTAGACACCCAGAACCCAACAAGCAGTTGTTTTTAGATGGTGGTTCTGTCACACAAAAATGCCTCTTTGATCTTTGTTCCAGAGTCTGAATGCAAGAAAGTTTTGTTGTGTGCTGTGTCCAAGATTGCTAGCCATCCAGGTCTACGTGGGACCTTGAATCTCATCTCCTGACATTACTTGTGGCCATTCATGTCAACGGATATTAATGATTTTGTGGCTTCCTGTACCTTGTGTGCCCAGAACAAGTCCCCTAGGTTGAAACCTGCAGGTTTATTACTGCCAGTGCCCATGCTTGAGGTACCCTTGCAGCATGTTGGTATGGACTTTGTGACAGATTTACCGGTCTCTAATGGTTGCACAGTCATCTGTGTTGTCATTGACCATTTTTCCAAAATGTTACATTTTATTCCTCTTCTAGGTCTGCCATCTGCTGCCCATCTGGCTGAGCTATTCATTCTTTATATTTTCCACCTGCATGGATTTCCTCACCACATCGTCTTAGATAGAAGGGTACAGTTCACCTCCCATTTCTGGAGATCTTTACTTTCTGGAAATCTTTGCTTACCACCCACAGTCTAACGGTCAGGTGGAATGCATTAACCAAATACTGGTCAACTTCTTGCAACACTTCACCAATTTTCATCAGGACGACTGGGTGAATCTTCTTCCCTGTCAGAGTTTGTTCATAACAATCCAGTCAACCAAGCCATTATTTCTCAGAACCTGTTCTTTCATCAATCATCAAACAGTATCCAGCAAAACCCACGAACTCTAAAGCACTATAAATAACGGCTGGTGACTGACTAATGCAGCTTTATATGCAACCCCCTATTTAATTAAGATGGCTGAATCATTGTAAAAAAACAAGAACTTTTACCATTTGTGCCACCGCTATCTCCTCATAGATTGTAAGCTCTTGCGAGAATGGACCTTACTCTTATTGTTTAAATTGTTGATTAGTTTGCTAAACTGTAATGCCTTATTTTATTTGTACTTTTACCATCTGATTGTAGAATTCTGTTAGTTTGCATATTAAAAAAAAACAAAACTATAATTTGAAAACTATTCTGTAATTTTTTGCAGTGTTCCCAAAATAAAACTAAAAAAGAAAAGAAACTCTCTCAAAAACATTAATAAAAAGCTCTATGTGCTATGTAAAAAAATTGCAAAAATGATTTTGACAATTAACCCTTTCTACCCTTGAGGTTTTTTTTTTTTTTTACCTTGTGTTTTCATTTTTCGCTCCCCACATTCCCAGAGCCATAACTTTATTTATTTTTTTGTTCACATAGTCATATGAGGGCTTATTTTTTGCAGGACAAGTTGTACTTTCCAACGCCACCATGTAATATTAAATAGAATGTCCTGGGAAGTGGGAAATGGGAAAAAAATTCCAAAGGTGGCGGAATTGGGGAAAAAAATTTGACACAGTTTTACGGCGATATCATATATGTATGTTTTACCTTGCATTTTGATGCTGAAAAATTTTTTAAAAAACTTGATATTTTTTTCCTGTCATTTTCTAACCCCTATAACTTTTTTTGTAGTTATATGTGCTGAGCTGTATGAGGGCTCATTTTTTGCGGGGGGGAAAGACTGGGCAGCAGCCTCTGTGACAGCGGCTGCCGTACTCAAGCTCCGGCTCCTCCGACCACCACACGGGGAAGCCAGAGCATAACCGGAAGCACGCTCAGATGCATCTGAGGGGGTTAAATATAAGCGATCAGCATTACCACTGGTTGCGGACATTAGCCGTGGGTGTCTGCTGTAAGAAACAGCAGGTACCCGGTTGCTATGGTGCCCGCTTTAAAGACCCAACATGTGACATGCAGGGAGTGCGTTCCAGGCTAGTAAGCGAAAGTGGTTACTGGTTATTGCATAGCGCCTGTCACACCTACAATCTATACCTGTGGATAGGAGGTGGTAAGAACCAATGAGCGCCGTCCTCTGCAGTGAAGGAGAGCGCTAATTTATCAATAGGAGATCGGATGGCAGGGAAGGAAATGTCACCTCTTAAGCCGCTATTACACTCCACGTTTTTTGGGCCAATTATTGGGAACAAGTGTTCATAGGCATGCTCATTCCTGATAATTGTGCCTCCAGTCAGCCGATTAATGAGCAAAGGCTTGTTTGTTCTCTCACTTGCATCTTTCTTCTGGATGAAAGATTGGCAGCACATCTCCCTTTGTAAACAGGAATGTGCTGCTTATAATCAGTAGAACTGAATAAGGGAGAAACATTTTCTTTACATTGGCTGGTGTGACAATAGACCAATGCAAATGAGCACCAATCAACATTATTTTGCTGCTCCTTGAAGTACAGGGTGGGCCATTTATATGGATACTCCTAAATAAAATGGGAATGGCTGGTGATATTAACTTCCTGTTTGTGGCACATTAGTATATGGGAGGGGGGAAACTTTTCAAGATGAGTGGTGACCATGGCGGCCATTTTGAAGTCGGCCATTTTGGATCCAACTTTAGTTTTTTCAATGGGAAGAGGGTCATGTGACACATCAAACTTATTGAGAATTTCACAAGAAAAGCAATGGTGTGCTTGGTTTTAACGTAACTTTATTCTTTCATGAGTTATTTACAAGTTTCTGACCACTTATAAAATGTGTTTAAAGTGCTGCCCATTGTGTTGGATTGTCAATGCAACCCTCTTCTCCCACTCTTCGCACACTGATAGTAACACCGCAGAAGAAATGCTAGCACAGGCTTCCAGTATCTGTAGTTTCAGGTGCTGCACACCTCGTATCTTCACAGCATAGACAATTGCCTTCAGATGACCCCAAAGATAAAAGTCTAAGGGGGTCAGATTGGGAGACCTTGGGGGCCATTCAACTGGCCCACAAAGACCAAGCCACTTTCCAGGAAACTGTTCATCTAGGAATGCTCGGACCTGACACCCATAATGTGGTGGTGCACCATCTTGCTGGAAAAACTCAGGGAACGTGCCAGCTTCAGTGCATAAAGAGGGAAACACATCATCATGTAGCAGTTGTATGGCCCCCAAGGTCTCCCGATCTGATCCCCTTAGACTTTTATCTTTGGGGTCATCTGAAGGCAATTGTCTATGCTGTGAAGATACGAGATGTGCAGCACCTGAAACTATGGATACTGGAAGCCTGTGCTAGCATTTCTTCTGCGGTGTTGCTATCAGTGTGTGAAGAGGGGGAGAAGAGGGTTGCATTGACAATCCAACACAATGGGCAGCACTTTGAACACATTTTATAAGTGGTCAGAAACTTGTAAATAACTCATGAAAGTTTGATGTGTCACATGACCCTCTTCCCATTGAAAAAACTAAAGTTGGATCTAAAATGGATGACTTCAAAATGGCCACCATGGTCACCACCCATCTTGAAAAGTTTCCCCCCTCCCATATACTAATGTGCCACAAACAGGAAGCTAATATCACCAACCATTCCCATTTTATTTAGGTGTATCCATATAAATGGCCCACCCTGTAGATCAATGTGACTATGCGGCACCGATACCTGAAAAAGTTTTGCACCCCTAAATATACCACTTCTTAGAAGCTTTAAGAGAATAAAAAGAGGTTCTATTGCATCAGTTACTGGAAACAAGGTCTGTTTGAAGCCATTATCAGTAGACAAAAAAGTAATGTCAATTATAGCCATATTTTTAACAGTATTTTTTCATATTCTTCTTTGTGCTTTATCTTTCATCTTTAAGAAATGAAATTCATACGGTCTCTTCTTTTTTACTGATCACATCATTATATATTGGCTTATGTAACTGGACTATTTAGTAATAAACAATAAAATTGGTAATTTCATCTAGTTTGCATTGACATACAAGCCTTTAACCATCCTTCTTTATGAAAAGATTAGTTACGTTGGAAATTAGTGTTTCCAAGTTTATTTGCAGTTTATTTGCAGCATACTTTATACATAGCTTTTATTTTACCAGTGCAATTTCCATGAAACTGTATTATATGTTCAGCATTATGTTTTTATTTCACAATTAATTTCATTTTAAAAGCAAGATTATGCTTCACCAACCGGCCAAGAGGTGGCACTGTTGCATACCAAATATATTATCTATTTACACAACAATTTTTTTAAGCACTAACAAAATCAGCAGTTTAGGTTTAGTTTTGTATTTCCACTGGGTCTAATTATTTTACATTTCCAAACTTTATGAGTAATATAAATAAGACTTTTTGTCAGTTACTGAGATGAGCAAAACATGACATGTCTGTGTTTCTACAATGAGAGTAAATAGTTAACAGAATCTTCAAAGATTATCTGAGAACCAATGCAAGATTTTTACAAATGGTTCATGTGAGGGTTTGGTAGTGTCTGGATCATTCATGAAATATGCAGGGAGCACACACAATGAATAATAGCTTCAGAATGGTCAACTGCAATATGTGGCAATAACAAACGACTCTGACAATTGGGGACTAGTTGTTCAATTAGATCTAAAATCCCAGGGCTAAATACAAAATAAGGATTAATGGTACAACAGTGTGGACTGATGGAAGACAACAACAGGTCCTTTTATTTTCCCCTGGAAAACAAGAACACACTCTTCTACCAATACTGATATATGTTTAAGAAACTCCGCTATTCATATAACTTCAATCATTTGTAACCAAGTCATGCATCATCTACCACTTTAGTTACAATACTATTACTGAACAATGCAATGACTATGTCCTGGAAATACCAAAATATTCAATGTATTTCTAATAATAAACAAACAAGTTGTTGTAATACTTTAAAGAGGCTCTGTCACCAGGATCAACCCTATTAAACCAGACATACTGCCTGTTAGGGCTCATCATCCTGATTAAAACTGTACCTTTCTTTTGCCTGTATGATAAACAGCTGCAGAGAAATCAGAGGTTGTATTCATATGCAAATGAGCAATTGGAGCACCAAGAGGCGGGGCTGAATATTCTAAACACTGCTATGTAACACCTGCAGTGCTCTGCACGCTCTGCCCACACCCTGGTGTTTAGCCCTGTCAATCGAGGGGAGTGTGCAGAGCATAGGGGTTGTTGTATAGCAGTGCTCAGATGATTCAGCCCCGCCTCTTGGTGCTCCAATTGCTCATTTGCATATAAATAAAACCTCTGATTTCTCTGCAGCTGTTTATCATACAAACAAAAGAAAGATATTGTTTTATTCAGCATGATGAGCCCTACCAGGCAGTATGTCTGGTTTAATAGGGTTGATCCTGGTGACAGAGCCTCCACTATATGGATAATAGTATTGGGACACAACTCTTAATCATTGAAGTCAGATGTTTCATTCAGTACCATTGGCACAGGTGTATAAAATCCAGCAATTAGCCATGCAATCTGCCTTTACAAATATATGTGGAACAATGGGTCATTCTAAAGAGCTCACTGACTTCCAGCATGGTCCTTTAATAGGATCTTACCTCTGTAACAAGTCAGTTCCCAAAAATTCTTCTCTTATATTATAGATATTCCATGATGAACTGTGAATGGTATTATTGCAAAGTGGAAATGTTTAGGAATGACAGCAAGTCAGCGATGAAGTAGAGACCATATAATATCCAATAGCCGATGGGCTATATTTTCTGTTTGTAGCCTTTTAAAACATAACCTTTATTCTTAACCTTAATATTATCCTTCAAAAAATATTCTACCACCCCAAAATAAAGTGATTTATTGTTTAAAAACGCTAGCAGCACTTAGTTTGTGGGTATTTCTCTATAGTCACAGTTATGATTGTTGGTAGAGGGGTATTACCTTCATATCCCTCTCTCAAAAATTGAGAGTTGTAGCTTTATTTTGTTGCTATATCATATCTCTCTTTGTTTCCATTGTATCAACAATGACCTGGGATTCAGAGTGTTCATATAACATTTATCTTATTCCCCCTACTTCTCTCCTAACTGTGCTCGTTTGTATCTTAGCTCTATTAGTTATTTATTTACTTTTGTATCAACCCTCCCTGCCTGGATCCTACTACTGGAACGTCTGCAGTGCGTTCCACCGATCCATATGTAACTAAGTGCGGCTGCCAATTAAAATAACAAAACAAGCTCCCCCGACATGTTTCGCCATAACATGGCGTCCTCAGGGGTATCGGAGCTTCTAACCCGAATGCCCAAAATTCTAATCCTTTTAAAATGGAGCGAATCCCGCCCCTTCTCTTTTGTTCAATCAATGGGCTCCGGGGAATGTTAATCTCATCGTCCACCACTCACCTCTTATCCACTATGTACCGTCCAGTCTCCTGTGCGAACATCACGGTATATTCCTGCCTCCTGCGTGCGCATCGGGTTCCGACTTAGAGCGCGGCGTTCCTTTCCCTTCTGCGCATGTCAGGGGGCTTAGATCCACTATGTACCGTCCAGTCTCCTGTGCGAACGGCACGGTATATTCCTGCCTCCTGCGTGCGCATCGGGTTCCGACTTAGAGCGTGGCGTTCCTTTCCCTTCTGCGCATGTCAGGGGGCTTAGAGTAGAGACCACAAACACAGCACAGTCGCCAAGTGCTCAGGAGCAGAGTGCATAAGAGTCACCAATGCCCTGTGACTTCAGAATTGGAGAACTTTAAACCTCGTTTGCCATTAACGTTAGCACAAATACTGTGGGCCGCAAGCTTCATGGCATAAGTTTCCATGGCCATGCAGCTGCATGTAAGCCTTACATACCAAACACAATGACAAGCTGTAGATAGTGGCTCCACTGGACTCTGGAGAACTGGAGACATGCTCTGTGGAGTGACAAATCATGCTTCTCTGTCTGGAAGTGCAGTGTCCCACTTCACGTGTAAAAGTGGTCACTTTAAACTTTTTGTATGTGCCATGTCATTATTATGCTATATCTGTAGTTAAGCTACAGGTTCCTTAACAGGCTGGTCACTACAATACGTTTCACACGTCACTAGGTGGTGCTTTAACACATCTTATATATAGAGCAGGCTCAGTGTCAAGGAGTTAGATTAGAGGAGTGGAGGAGAGTGGAGCATGTAAATGTTTCTGTGTGCCCTGTGGGCACTTTCTAGAACCCAAATTAGCAGGAAACCAAAGCCAAGGTGACTGGACTCAGTTTATGTGTGGACACAACCTGTACAAAGAATGGATGCAGAGGGTTTATGCCTGCCGCTAGGGAGACCGCCCTGTTGGTTGCTACATCTTGATTAAGTTCAAGGCTTGAGAAGCTAGGTTATAGAAAGAGAGAAGCAGACAAACAAGTATACATCTACTCCAGTCTAACCAACTGCTGAAGCTAGCCATTCACTTCTTACTAAGCCTGTTTAAGAGAATCTGCAGCTTACCAACCGATTGTAAGAGAAAGCACTTATTCTGGAATTATCTACCTCAAGGCAACTTTACAAGTAAAGTTCTGGTTTGGTTCAACTATCTACTGACTCTCTATTTATTCTCCGCCATCCTCCAATCGCACCTATCCTGCCTCCACAGCACCAAAAACATAGACCACCAATGGCCTAGCAGGAGTCGCTGTATCACAGAGAGTACCCCAAAGGATTTAGTGCGAACCTTCCATCACTGCACGCCGACCCAGGGAGCTGCAGAACCGTAAGTACAATAACTACTACACCCATCGGCTCACCACTACACTCACATATCGCCTCTGCGGCCCGGTCGTCCAGGTATAGGACTAGGTCCAGTGAAGGGAAATCTTAATGCACAAAGGAAGGTTCATATAGGCATGGTAGGATGAGTTTAGTGTGGAAAAACTTGCCTGAATCACACAGAGCCCTGACCTGAGCTGTTTTAGATACTATGGGGGACTAACTTCATATTCATTTCTATGGATAACAGTCCCTGTAGTTGTAATGGGTAGGAGTCCCAATACTTTTCATTTGATAAATTGCATATCTCCAAATAAGAACCAATATGCCTAAAATGGGCATTCTATTCTGAGTGGTACACCAAAACTGTGCCATTCTACACATTTTCTATAACAAACCAGTACTAGAAATGAATCACATTTGTGAAATATCCACTGACAAAGGCATCCGCAATGGAGAAGACTTATTAAGTGTGGCATTTCGTACTCCAGTCTTAACCCCTTCAGACATGGATGAATGTAATTATACTTCCTCCTGGGCGTTTAACCCCTCGATAATGACCATGACATCTGAGCAGTTATACAGAGATAGAGGGTTCCATCTGTCCTGCAAAAATAGAAGCAATGATGTTACGTAGCAAGCATTCAAGACCACTCAGGAGCAGCGACGTGGTGTAGTAAGTCGACATTTGAAAAACAACAGAATACAAAAAAGCTTGGAATATGAGTCCTTAGTTAGCTTAGGCCTTTTTCCCCAATGCATTGTTAATTCTGATATTGAGATCAGGCAGAGGATCTCAAAACCGGAATTAAACGGATCTGTTTTGATTTTGCACATCAGGATGCATCTGTTCCATTAGGATGCAGTTGTGTGAAATCAAAGCAAAAGAAAAACAGATCCATCACTAAAAACATTGAAAGTTAATGGGTGTTGGATCCATTTTTTAGGCTCCTAAAAAATGAATCTGTCACCATTGACGTACATTGTTTTTAGTGACGATCTGTTTTGTTTTCCTTTTTTATGACTGGACACAAAACCGCAGCTTGCAGCAGAATGAGAGTAATAAGTGTTCTCTAAATCTGTTAAATAACTAACAAAGCTTCTTGCCCACAGCGCTTTTGGAAAGTCTTCAGACCCTTTCACTTTTTTACAGCCTTGCAGCCTTGTGCTAAAATAGAAAAAAATCTAATTAGTCCCCATCATTCTGCACTCAATACCCCATAATGACAAAGTGAAAACAGAATCTTTGCTAATTTATTGAAAAGGAAAAGCTAAAATATTGCATTGAAGTAAGTATTCAGACCCTTTACTCAGGACTTAGTTGAAGCACCTTTGGCAGCGATTAGAGCCTCCAGCCTTCATGCCACAAGGTTTGCACACATGGATTTGGGGATTTTCTGCAATTCTTCTCTGCAGGGGTGGATTGACCATAGACCCTACAGGGAATTTCCCCGGTGGGCTGATGCCCATAGGGCCATCCAAACCCCCCTCACTGCCGCTGGTTGCATACATACTACTAGGGAAACCATAGATGTCATTATTAGAGGAAGGCCAGGCAGCATGCTGAAGGTAGGGTTGGTCTGGTGTTGTGGCGCACATCTCACCTTCTGTTATAAATCCCAGATTGGTGGAGTGCTGCTGAGATATTGACCTTCTGGAAGATTCCCCCATCTGCACATTAAGGCCACATAGATATTCACCTGTTCACACTGTAATATTGTGTATGGTTAAGTACTAGAGGGGACGTACAGTATATCTGACCCGAAATGCTCAATTGGGTGAGGTAAAAATAAGCCAGGAACCCTGGGTTTTCAGCAAAGTGTAGTTTGCTGAGGCACATTTCTTTAAATTGTTTTATGGGCCTGGATTTTTATGGAATGGTGGGTAGTTTGGCAGAGGGACTCACCATTTCCTCCCACTCCAGTACAACATTTCCCCCTAGCCTAAGATGAACCTAGGTGTAGCTGCTGGGATCATTACTGTGGGGATAAATACAAGCCTGAAAAGCTCAAAAGCCCTTTCTCATGATTGTTGCGAGTCCCAGGACCTCCACCAATCTGACAGTTATCCCCTATCCTGTGGATGGGGAATAACTTTCTATAACCAGACTACCCCTTTAAAGATGCTCTTGATATGAAGTTGATCAATAAGAATTAGTATATTTGTATGTTACCTGTCTGTCCACAAGTGACCACTTTCTATAGATTAACTAAAATTCATAATAGATTGTTTCCATTGAAAGGTAGATATACTGTTTCAAGTGTCAATTCCTTGAGACAAAATATTTGTATTTATGTTGGTACTTTTTTTTCTAGATTTGTAACATCTTTGCCATCTTATGTTCAGGACAGTATGGATTTTTTTGAATAAGATTAATGAATTTTGGTTGACAAGCATACACTGCTAACAAGTATTCATGTTAATGCCTTATATAGCTCCATCCCCCATGAGGCTGGTATCAGAGCAATGAAGCACTGCCTGAGTATGCGTAGGACTCATTTGTCAGAACAGAGTTGTCAGTCGTTCTCCATTTTATTTTGGCATATAAGTTTTTTTCTTTTTGGCTCCCTATTCTTCCACCAGTCCAAAGGGACAACAATGAGGAGTCTTTGTTCCCCATCATATGCAAATCTCTTCCTGGGCTGGTGGGAGGTTGTCTTTTCTTCCAAAGACAACCCCTGAATGACATTTATTTTGACCCACTTATGATATATTGACAACAAGGCCAGTGTTTTAGAACTCACTGTAATTGTTTCTCTGATTTAGATTTCTATAAACAGGCTAAATCTTTATGGAACAGGTTTCTTGCAAGGGGATACCCCGCTCATGTTTTACAGACTACATTTCAACATGTTAAGAGGCAACAGAGGCTAGACCTACGGTACTATCATCTCATCCTCAGAGGGATGATGGTTCTTTAATTAGATTTTTTGGCACTTACAATGTTTTGTCCACTGAGATAATTCATATCTTTTCTAAACACTGGAATATTTTGTGAGTGGATAGAGATCTGCATGATGTGAGTTCAACCTATTTGTAAATATCTTGGGGATATCCAACATGCTAGAAGTAAACCTATCACTAGGCATGTACATGAGAAACACAGAGAAGACCCAAATAGTATCTCTTTCATGGGGATTGAGGTTGTAGGCCTGTCTCCCCATAGGGGAGATTGGAATCGTATGATCTTTCAGAAGGAGATACAATGGAAGTGCCACCTTCAATGTATTTATCCCTTGAGCCTTAATGAGACACTGTCTTTTAGTAGCTATTTATAATCTATTGTGCACTGGATGCTGATCATGCCACTTTACCTGCCAAGTATATAACAAGGAATGATGTGATTCATACTATCATGCTGTTTTGTAGTTCTTATCAGAGTAGGACTTCACTTTATGCTTTCTCTTATGTTAGATATATGTATATTTCCCAATGTGTACAGGCCTGCTCTATTCACTCTGAACACTGGGCTTTTTATTATTTTATTCCCTACTGTGCATATTTTTTGTATTATCATGCCCCCTACTGGAATCAGAGCTGACATAGATTCTAGCGGTGTATCCAGTGACATTTCACTTGTGGAAACCCACAGGTTGCCCCGCCTTCTGACGTTGGCACTAATTATGGTTTTATTGCAGCGCCATTTATTGATGTCCCATGTGGAATAACCTGGTGTATATTACCCGGCATACCATGCCACTTATCTGGCGCATTACACTCCTCTAATCATTGAAAGTAGGACATATGCGGTTGTTTCTTTCTTTGCTGGTGCAGCAACCAGGCTGCAGGGGCATGAGTGAGTGTGGGTAGCCGGATGGGTGTAGTAATAGTTGTACTTGCGGTACTGAAGCATCCTTGGCTGGAGTGCAGTAATGGGAAGGGTGCGCCTTTTCTTTCCTTCAGGGCACACTACAGTTCTGGGATTCTCCAGCCTTATGATGGTTGAGGAGCCCTCGGTGGTGAAGGTTTTGAGGTGCAAAGCAGGGTCCCAGTGGTCATGATGCCAACACTTTTCAGTACATTAGTAATGCAGGAAGCAATGAGGAGACAGTTGAGCAGCAGAACAGTTCCTTTATTGAAGAATTGAAATGCAAAAATGAATCAGCAATTGATACAGAGAATGCACTTTCACAGATGTTACAGTTTTTACAGTTGCATGGGTAGTAAAATACAAAATTGAATCTCTTTACAACTCAATATTAAATTTAAGTTACAACACAGGAAAAGAGCAATATATCAAAACAGCGATTTTTTTATAAACTCCTAATCTTATCCCAAAACCTTACTGAGAAAGAGAAATGGAAAAAATAAAAAAATAAATGAATAAATAATAATAATTAAAAATCCTTAACTTACTCACTTATCCCTTTTTTAGCTGTCCAGCAAGCTGAGGGGTTGATCCTAAAATAAAGTTTTTCAAATTGCATCACCCTGCCAACTTGATGTTTCCAGTCATTAAAACCGGGAATCCTTTCTGATTTCCATTTATGTAAAATACAAAGATGACCAATAAACAATAACTGGTCAACAAAATTATAATTTTTCCCATGTTTCAACATATCCACCTTCAAATCACCCGATACAAAAGCAAGAGGATCAAACTTTAATTCTTCATTTAAGATCGTATTAATATCAATCCAATATCTAAATAGGTTTGGTCACCACCAAAGCAGGTGGGCTAAGCCACCTCTCTCTCTCTACATGTAGGGCAGTTTGAATCCCTTTGTACTTTTTTGTTACCTGCTCGTCATCACAACTGCAGAGGTGAGCAGGTGTAATTATAACTATGCTGTCCCATTCACTTCACTAGGATGACTCCTTCCTATTAACTTGTGTTGTAAGCTAAATATGTGCAATTCCTTACTGATATTAAATACCCCAGGTTGGTGTTTCTGTAAAGCAATCTTCTTCAATCTGCATGTAATTAACTGACTCTGACATAAACATCCAGAGTGGAGTGTATATTTCAGAAAAATGTAATGCAACCAGAAGGGCGGTTCTCCCTCATGGCAGAAAAACTCTTCTGCTCCATTCTTTGAGGAGGTTGCAGTGCTCACGGTACATTTCCACGGAATCCACCTTGGGATGTGGAGATTCTCACAGTGGACCAAACTGTGCTTTGGCATGTTAGTAACATGTGGATGCATACATTACACAGAAATATATATTTTTGCACTCTCTGCAACACTTGGAACAGGATGCTGCGCTGGTACTTATTTTTAATTTCATGTTTGATTCTCAGACTCTACCAGCATTACAGAACATGATATTAGTTTGGGGATATCCATCAGGCCCTATTAATTGGCCCTGTATCATTCTACTAAATACTTAATAAGTTCACATTATGGGTAACATCTATTACTGTTTTAATATATTTTGTTGTGATAAAATATATTATCGTCTGCTTCTAGATAGAGATCAGCGAATCTATTCGCCGCTTCATAGATTCGTATAGAATCTTGGAAATTTTCTCCCCGAAGCGAATCCAAATTTTTTCAGATTCACTTCGTATTATTCGTGAATCTTCAAAAAATTTTGAACGCTAACGATACGTATGATACGTATGAAACATACAAAAGGTACGCATTCTGTGTGAGGCGGGAAAATGACGATACACCCCCGTAAGAGCAGGAAAGTGAAGATACGCCCCCCTCAGAACTGGAAAAACCAGCCCGGCCCACCGGGATCTAACTATTTGCACGTATAGGGAGTGAAGACTCCTCCCTCAGTACTCCACTCTCCTCTGAACCAGTTTAGACCAGCGCTGAACACTGAGCAAGTACCAAGCATGGCTAAAGAGCTGCGTCCCAACTGGAACCAGATGGCCTTTGGGGACGAGTTCCCTGAACCACTGCCCGCTCCAGACATCAGGGTGTCACGCTCTGAACTGAAGGCGAGTAACCCACCTACAGTGCCCTTATTCTCCTTACCACCTGCAGATTTAGCTGCGCATTGTGAGGCGGTTCTTCGTCGTCAAGTGGCTGGTGCATCTGCTGTGGCTGGTGCGGCTGGAGCGTCTGCTGTGGCTCATGCGGCGGAGGTGGCCAGAGCGTCCACTTCGCCGCCCAGGAGGAGATCCACGACAACACCTTCCATAAGGCAGAACCCGATTGTGCCACCATCGGTGACAGCCCATGCGCAGACCCTCTAGGACTATAAAAACGCCATGGAGGACTGGGTCATCCAGGTACTGGACCAACCTAGGCCGGGAGATCCTGCATTGGAATGCCGAAAGGAAACGGTCCTGTGGTTTTCTGTTGAGAGAGGGTCTGGCTTCCTGGCAGACGATGAGGATGGAAAGGAGTATTTTGTCGGCCCCAGGTCGGTGAAACGGCTGTACCTGTCACAACCTCGTCACAGCCTGTGCGTGGGGGATCAGGTGGAGTACACCCCTATGGTGTCTCTGAAAGGCCCCTTTGCGACCGGGGTTACCCTCCTTTCTAAGCCCCTGGTACCTAAAACAGAACCTGAAGTGTGGCCAGATGAACCACCAGGTCCAGGACGCTTGCGCTGCCTTCAGGAGTCCCCAGATGGCGTCCTCCGGTTCAGGGAAAAGCCACAGTCACAGCCGGAGCCTCTGATTCCAGGACTGCCAGCACCACCACAGTCCTTTCAGCTGACTTCATCGTTTACCTTCCAATCCACAGTCATCCAGCAATACCAGCTGCCGTGGAAGTTGAAGCCAGCAGCAGCCAGGGAAGCTGGGGCTACTTTCCTGGATGCAACCTTGCCAGAACTGCTGCAGCCAGAAGTCATTACCCCTGCTGTCCCAGCAGGAGGATCCGGAAAAGCGCAAATGGCAGCAGCGCTCACCAGCGTGACCACCACCAAGTCCGACTTCTGGAAGAAGAGGGCACTGGAGTTCTACTATGGCAGCGAGCTTGGCCTGCAGGAGGCAGGAGCGTCCTCTGATGGCGTTTAGCAGCAGTTCCAGCGGGGAGACTTCAGGTCCCTCATCTGAGGAACCCTTCTACTGGTTGGATGATTTAAAGGACACCTCAGGAAGATCTATGGCAGCCACACCATGGACTGCACCTGACGGGTGAGAGCTAGTAGGCACTTTTTATGTTTGTTTGTTTGTATTGCCCCCGTTTGACTCTCACCCAGATGGACATGGCTGTCAGGACTCCCCCCCATTCTGCAGAAAAGTCCCAGTTGCGCCTAAGTGCGCCTATTTTCCTTTTCCCCCCTTCTCATGTTATTTGGGAGCCCCCTTTGCAAAAAGGGTTCTCTATTTGCTGCTATTTTCTATTATCCATGTGGATTACACATTAGGCTACTTTCACACTTGCGTTTGCAGGATCCGTTTGTGAGATCCGTCACAGGCTCTCACAAACGGTCCTAAAGTGATCAGTCTTTCCCTAATGCATTCTGAATGGAAAAGGATCCGTTCAGAATGCATCAGTTTGCGTCAGTTTGCTTCAGTTCAGACTCCATTCCGTTTTGGAGGCGGACACTAAAACGCTGCCTGCAGTGTTTTGGTGTCCGCTTGATGGAAACTGATCCAAACGGATCCGTCATGACTATTTAAGTCAATGGGGACGGATCCGTTTTGTCTGACAACAGAAAATGGATCCGTCCTCCATTGACTTTCAATGGTGTTCATGATGGATCCGTCTTGGCTATGTAAAAGATAATACAAACGGATCCGTTCAGAACGAATGCAGACGTTTGTATTATCGTGACGGATCAGTTCGTGAGAGCCTGGACGGATCTCACAAACGGTTCCTGCAAACGCAAGTGTGAAAGTAGCCTTACCTGTTTGGATTACAATATTACCTCACGTGGATTACAATTGAATTTTGGACTATGTGTTCCAGACAGTGTTTTATCATGCTAAGGAGCCACGAGGAGAGACTCAAATGTATATCTGAGCCTTTTATGCTTGCAAATGTGAAATTGATTGTACTAAAATGTTTGCATACTTATTTCTTTGCTGTATTTTAGCTACACTGTTTTTACTGGTTCAGCACTTTAGCCCATTGTGTGTATTCTTTTTCAGGTACTGCAATGTATGTGTTCTATTATGCACTTATTGTACGGTTTTTTAGTAAATTATGCACTTAGCAGGATAGCTAGCAGTGAGCACCTTATTTTTCTACCTCATATGGACTGCCTCTAAAGACTGTACGCCGCAGCCTAGCCTCGTGTGTATGACACATTCGTGCGTCAATAGTACGCTAAGGATTCTTACACACTTTAGTACGCTAATCCGTAGGCATTGCGTACTTTTAACTACGCTGACTGTACGTTCGTAATTTGTGCAGGAATGTTCGCAAAACAACGATTGTTTTTTTGAACGTAGATTCGACCGAATAAATTCGTTTAAGTACGAATGAAATTCGGCGAATATTGGATGATTCGCTCATCTCTACTTCTAGATACCCCTGCCCTTCCCTGACCTTTCTCAGTATTATGACTGAGGGATTTATTATGGCCAATGTTATAATAGGATCATTTGAGTAGTACCTTTTTGCAATTACATGTAAGTTCCAAGCTATTTATTTTATATCAGCCATTTTGAGATCTTGTATCATATCCTTATTGGATAGAACTGTATTTACCGGTATTTTCTTTCCAGATACCTGAGTTACAGTGCTGCTAATAAAAGGATAACTGGAAGGAGTGGCGATTCTTACAACATTATGAGTGTATTGGGACTCTTTGAGCATCACCTGTATGCCCAGTGGATATATGTATCTGTATACCTGTACAATTGAATTTTTTCTGGATGATTGATTACAGTATCTCATGAACCAAGGATATTGGAGAAACGCGTTGGGTTGTTTGGAAGTTGCTAGAGAGGCTGCTGAGCCTCAAGGCTAATCATCTGCAATATACAGAGTATAACACTATATTTACATTTTTAAACCCTTCAGCCCCTGGAGATTTTTTCGTTTTTGCATTTTCGTTTTTCACTTCCTACCTTCCCGGAGCGTTAACTTTTTTATTTTTCTATTCACGTAACCATATAAGGGCTTGTTTTTTGTGGGACAAGCTGTACTTTTTAATGGCACTATTTACTATTGCATAAAGTGTAGTAAAACTGGAAAAAAATTCCAAATGTGATGCAATTGGAAAAAAGAAAGATATTCCGACACAGTTATATGGGTTTTGTTTTAATGGTGTTCCCTATGCCTGTTACCTTCATTCTTCGGGTCAATATGATTACAGTGATACCACATTTATAATGTTTTTCTTTTTTTTAATACTGAAAAAATAAAAGCGTTTGAAATAAAATATTTTCCTCACTATATTCTGACCCCCATGAGTTTGTTATGTACACCTTTGAAGTCAATTTTTTTCATGATTGCATTTAAATTTTTGGCGAAAAATCATATTTTCAATTGGCCTTTATTAAAAATATTGAGCTGTTTACAAAGGGTTAACTGTTTGTCTAGCTGGGTGACTGGTACTTTCCCTTTATTCCGGTCATCTAATTACCCTTATCTGTAAACTACTGAGAGGTGAACAATTATTTAAGCCACATTCTTATCAGTAAGGTAAGGATTGAGCTTTAATGAGCGTTTATGATGTGAGAAAGAAGAGATAAGCTGTCCGTATACTCCTCAGATGACGGAATTGGGAAAAAATCCACAGGCAGCTAATACAGCTTCTCAGCTCTGTACACAAAAAAGGATTCCATATTGTTAATAAAGACCAAATGAAAAAGTGATTTTTAGGTCAAAATAAGTGTAATAAGTATAATAAGTGTAATAAGTATAATGCAATAATAAAAAAATTGCCCCAAAGGTGTACATAGCCTTTAAGTTTATAGAGCTGTTAGGGCTCATTTTTTTGCAGGATGATCTTTAGTTTTTATTGATACAGTTTTGGAGTGCATATGACTTTTTGATCACTTTTTATTACATTTTGGGAAGTGAAATTTACAAAAAAAAGGTGAATTGGCGATTTTGATTATTTTTTGTTATGCCATTTGTCATATGGGTTAAATATTTTTATGTTTTAATAATACTGATGGTTTTGGATGCAGCGATGCCTACGATGCCTAGTGTTACGGTACTGGTAGACACGGCTGAAATCCAGTGGCCAAATGGAATAAGCCGGGCGCAGTTGTAGTAGTAGAAGTTATAGTCCGCAGAGCAGCTTATGTTGAAGATCGCAAGGCGAGCAATAAAGCAAAGGGTAGAGCGGTCTGGGGAAGACGGTTCAGAGGAGCAGGAGACTGGAACAAGTCACAATACTCGAGCAATGTTTGAATTGCCTCATGGGTATAAGTAGGCCCAAACAGGAAACAAGATGGCTTCAGTCAGCACACACATCGGCCATCTTTGTTGAGGGCAAATCCTAGACAAATACAGCAGCCTCCAGTGGTGAGGAGTGGAAGTGCAACACAATAGTCCAGAGTGAGAGAAACAGTGGCCACTAGTGGCAATTTAGAAAAGTACATCAAATTCTGACATTACTCCCTCCTTCAGCATCGATCTCCGGACGATGCTTGGCTCGGTTTTCCTGGATATTTTTCGTGAAATTCCTTAATCAGTCGGGGAGCATTGATATTGTTAACTGGTTCCCATTAATTATCCTCAGGGCCATATCCCTGCCATTTCATTAGGTATTGTAGACGATTTCTGAAAATTCTAGAATCCAGTATCTTTTCAACAGTGTAATGTTCTTGTCCATCTACTTCAACTGGATTGGGAGGAGGCAGGTTACGTCCCGGAAATGGATCTGGAATAACAGGTTTCAGAAGTGATACATGGAACACAGGATATACCCTCATTTTCTTGGGGATTTTTAATCGAAAAGCTACTGCATTTATTTGTCCAATAATTTTGAAAGGCCCAATAAATTTTTGACCTATTTTTGCTGATGGTACATGAAGTTTAAAATTCTTCGTAGAAAGCCACACCTCATCTCCCACCTTGAAACTTGGAGAAGGTCTGCGGGATTTATCTGCTGTTTCCTTATATCTCTCCTGAGCAATCTTTAATGTTTCCCTTAGCATCTCCAGATTCTGTTGGAGAGAATGAATTCTGTCATTGACTGCAGGAATGGGAGTGTCTCTGGGGAAATTAGGGAGGATGCTCGGATGATAACACAAATTAGCAAAAAAAATGGTGTTTGTTTTGTGGAAGCATTCTGAGTATTATTATATGAAAATTCTGCGATTGGAAGTAAATCGACCCAGTTATCTTGCAAATGGTAAATGTAGCATCGAAGATACTGCTCCAAAGTTTGGTTTGTGCTCTCAGTCTGACCATTTGATTGGGGATGAAATGCAGATGACAAGTTAACATCAATGTCAAGTGTTTTGCAAAAATTCTTCCAGAATTTAGAAGTAAATTGTACTCCGCGATCAGACACAACTTCATCTGGTACTCAGTGGAGACGAAAGACATCTTGAAGGTCAGCATAAGGTCTCTTTTGCAGAAGGGAGACCAGAACATGGAATAAAGTGAGCTGCTTTTGTCAGTCGATCAACCACAACTAGGATGGCATTTTTCCCTTTAGAGGCAGGCAAATCAACAATAAAGTCCATAGATATAGACCCCCAAGGACGGGTTGGGATTGACAGCGGCTGCAAAAGTCCCATTGGTGAAGTACGAGGAGTTTTATTCATGGCACAAGTCTTACAAGAAGAAACATATTTCTTCACATCCTCCTGATAATTAGGCCACCAAAAGAAGCGAGACAGGAGTTCTTTTGTCTTCTGAATGCCCTTGTGACCTGCCAGCTTAGAGTCATGATATAAGTTTAATACTCTCAGTCGTACACTCTCTGGAACATAAATGCAATGTTTAAGAGTCCATACTCTACTTTGAAACGTAAGAGATATATCATCTGGTGGATTCAGAAGAACTGGATCAGTCTCATATGCTGCTCTTATCTCCTCCAGTAGATCTTTGTTAGTAATGACCCCCAGGAAATTGGATTCTGACAGAATAGTAGTTGGTGGTGCAGGTGGAGAGGAATCATTTGAGAACAGTCTGGATAAGGCATCAGCTTTCCCATTTCGAGAGCCAGGTCTATAAGAGATCACAAAATTAAATCGATTAAGAAACAGACTCCACCGAGCTTGACAGGGAGACAAACATTTAGAATTGATGAATTCTAAATTACGATGGTCAGTTAGCACCACTATCTGCTGTGCTGCTCCTTCCAAATGATGTCGCCACTCTTGGAAAACAGCAACAATGGCTGATAGTTCCTTGTTTCCCACATTATAATTCTTTTCTGAGGAGGTCAGTCTTCGAGAAAAGTAAGCACAAGGGTGTAATAGGTCTTTTTCTCCAGTTCTTTGTGATAGAATAGCCCCTATAGCACAGTCAGAAGCATCAACTTCAATGATAAAGGCACGTTCAGGGTCAGGATGAATCAGTTTAGGGGCTGTGGTAAATTTTGTCTTCAGACAAAGGAAGGCATCCTGTGTTTGAGGAGACCAAATAAATGGTATTCCCTTCTTTGTTAATTGAGTAATTGGCGCAATAATAGCTGAAAAATTTTTGATAAACCGTCTGTAGAAATTGGCAAATCCTACAAAACGCTGAACCTCTTTCACATTCCTTGGGGCTGGCCAGTCAATTATTGCTTGAATCTTGCTGGAGTCCATACGCAATCCTACAGTAGAAATTACATAGCCCAGAAACTGAATTTCTGTTCGATGAAATTCACATTTTTCCAACTTAATGTAGAGTTGATGATTTCGTAGACGCTGTAGCACAATTTTGACATGGCTTTGGTGTTCTTTTTCTGAGTTAGAGAAGATTAGTATATCATCCAGATAGATGACAACAAACTGATCTAGCAGATCTTTGAAGATGTCATTAATGAAATGCTGAAAGGTTGCAGGTGCATTATACAGTCCAAAAGACATTACTAGGTACTAAAAATGCCCATAATGTGATCTGAATGCTGTTTTCCATTCATCACCTGGTCTGACACTCACCAAATTATAGGCACCGCGTAAGTCCAGTTTGGTGAAGATTTTTGCATAACGTACTCTATCCAGCAGCTCGGGT
Source organism: Rhinella marina (assembly GCA_900303285.1). Classification (NCBI taxonomy): domain Eukaryota; kingdom Metazoa; phylum Chordata; class Amphibia; order Anura; family Bufonidae; genus Rhinella; species Rhinella marina. Next base: position 62,843 of record ONZH01003167.1, read on the forward strand.
ATAAGAGGCAGAGATAGAGTTCTCTATAATCCACACAAGGCCTTAAGGTACCGTCTTTCTTTTTGACAAAAAATATTGGTGCACCTGCTGGTGAAGTGGAAGGACGAATAAATCCTTTAGCTGAATTTTCATCTATGTATTCTTTAAGTGCTTTCAGTTCAGGTTATGCCAATTGATACATGCTTCCAAAGGGTATAGCTGCTCCCGGCAACAGCTCAATGGGACAGTCATAAGGTCGATGTAGGGGTAACTTGTCAGCATTCTTTTTATCACAAACATCAGCAAATTCTTTATACATAGACGGCAGTTTAGGGGATGTTTCAAGGTCCTCGGTACCATCTACATGAGATTGATTAGATAAAGTCTGTTCTGAGTGAACCTCTGGCGGGAAAGACACTACTTTGGTTTCCCAGTTGATCTGAGGGTTCTGAGCTTGCAACCATGGTAGTCCCAAGATGATTGGGAAATGTGGTGATGAAATTAATAAGAAAGATAAAACCTCTTGTGATTAGGTTCCATAATAATCTCCAAGGGTTCAGTCTCTTGATCAATAGGGCCCGAGTTCAGCGGGGACCCATCAACAGTCTCCATCAGAATTGGTGAAGGTCTTCCCTGGATATTTACTCCATGCTTATTAACAAAAACAATGTCCATAAAGTTTCCATTTGCTTCAGAGTCCACCGTGGCAGAGGTAGATATCCACTGTGAGCCGGTGCGGAACTTGATGGGAATGAAGCAAAGAGAGTCCTTGCTTTCTTTTTTGATGTTAGGTGCTATCGAAGAGATTGAATGGATGACTGCATTCACTGGTGGCACTGGTTCAGAAGAAACTGATTCATTCTCAGATAGGTCAGGATCTGCTATGACCGCTACTGCCTTCTGTCAACGATTTGGACAATTAATGAGAAAGTGATCAGATTTACTACAGTAAAAGCATTGATTCTCCCGGAGTCTGCATTCCCTTCTATCTGCACTTTCACGTTTTTGTATGCTGTCAATCTGCATATGTTCAGCATCTGATTCAGTGTATTTCTTAGTTTCGAAGTCTCTAAAGGTGGAGGGTGGAACAGATAAGTACCGATTATTACGAAGCCAGGTAGAACTCCACTTTTCTTGCCTACACTCGAACACAATGAGTAACAAAATCATCAAAATCTGTTGGGAAGGAGTCACATGGGCAAATTTTCATCTTAGTGCAAATTAGATAGTTCCATTCTTGAAAAATGTTAATTTTGCTGCATTATTCCATTTTGTGTCAATGACCCACCTTCTGAATTCTGTGGCATATTTGGAAACCGAGCGTCTGCCCTGACATAGAGCCAATAATGTTGCTTCTGCTGTTGCACTTCAATTAGGATCATCAAATACTTGGCTTATAGCTACAAGGAAGGCTTCCAAATCATCAAGGCCATGCAATCATTTGTTCTCAATAGGGGATTAGCCCAGGTTACCAGGCCTTATGTTGTCAGAAGCATAATGATACACAGCACCTTAGATCTGTCAGTGGGGAAGTGAGAAGTGTGAGCACCAAAATATAGCTTGCCTTGATTAATGAATCCACGGTACTTATCACGGTCCCCACCAAACCTGAAAGGTGGAAGAGGCAAGGTAGATGACAAAGCTGGAACCATTGCGTGGTTTTGAAGTTCCTGTATTTGCTCTGCATGTTGAGCCACCATGTTTTGTAAATCCTGAGTTGCTTGTCCAAATACTTGCACATTATGAGATGTTTGGTTTTCAAATGCCGAATACTTTGTTTTTCAATTTTGCATTTCAGCGTATATATTAGTCAGTAAACAGTTCGTATTATTGACACGAACCTCCAAGCTCACTCCCTCGGCGGATTCCATAGACATGGCTTGAGTATCCTGTTATGGTACTGGTAGACACGGCTGGAATCCGGTAACCAAATGGAATAAGCCGGGCGCAGTTGTAGTAGTAGAAGTTATAGTCTACAGAGCAGCTTGAGTTGAAGATCGCAAGGCGAGCAATAAGGCAAAGGGTAGAACGGTCTGGGGAAGTCAGTTCAGAGGAGCAGGAGACTGGAACAAGTCACAATACTCGAGCGATGTTTGAATTGCCTCATGGGTATAAGTAGGCCCAAACAGGAAACAAGATGGCTTCAGTCAGCACACGCCATCTTTGTTGAGGGCAAATCTTAGACAAACACAGCAGCCTCCAGTGGTGAGGAGTAGAAGTGCAACACAATAGTCCAGAGTGAGAGAAACAGTGGCCACTAGTGGTAATTTAGAAAAATGCATCAAATTCTGACACCTAGTTTTTTATCATTTATGTATTTAGTTTTATATTGTAGGGAAAGGAGGAGTGATTTGAATTTTTATATTTTTTATCTTTTTAATATATTTTTTAAATGTTTTAATTTTGTTTTTACTTCTTTAAAGTCTCCCTAAGTGACTATAACATGTAATCATTCATATTCCTATGTATGCATTATAGAATACAGAATTCAATATATTACAATACTGTACTACAATGTGCAGGCCAGCATTGGAATAAACTAGTAACTGGCCTATAAGCCTAGTACAGGCTTAAGCCTGTTACTAGTACTAGTACAGGATGCCTTCCCCAATCTCAACCAGAGAAAGGCGGCCTGGGCCAAGAAGCATGTGGCTCCCGGTTTTGGCGCTCCCAGATGCTGTGGTCACATTTGACCACGGCATCTGAGGCGTTAAATGTCCATGAACGGCATTACTGCTTTTCGCAGACATTACTCCTGGGCCTCTGCCTTGTGAAATGCGCCATCTTTAAAGACCATACTTCTGCCAATCCATATATGGCAGAGGTCCGGAAGGGGTTAATGCACTATTTGTGTGCTGTGAGAGTATTATATCAGTAACCAGGATGGGTATCCACTCCATTCCTCCCAAAGTTGTTGGGATTAATGGAGTGGGTGCGGTCGATTTCACAGGACCAATAACTGTTGCCATTAGGCATCTTGGCAAGAATACTATAGTCCATGTTTATGGACATTTTATGGATTTTGATTCACATTGGTAAATGTTTGCTTTTTTTTTTGCAATTTCTGTGATATGCTTCTTAAAGAGTCACAAAACGTCATTTTTCAACCATTTGTGCATCCATTTTCTGTCCATCTGTCCATTTTTAATAGCCGTTTTGCATCCATTTTTCATGGCCATTAAAAATGGATAAACTTCATAGTTTTTTTTTTTAAATAAAATCCCAACCCCTGCAATATACACAATATCCTCCCCATGTGGCCCCCAGCAGTAATAAAGCTCCCCATAGTGGACCCAAACAAAATAATGTCCCCTATAATGGCCCCAGTGGTAATAATGTACCCTATAGTGGCCCCCAGCAGTAATAATGTCCCCCATAATGGCCCCCAACATTAATAATGTACCCTATAGTGGCTCCAAGCAGTAATAATGTTCCCCATAGTGGCCTGGCCCCCAGCTTTAATTTTTTTATCAGAAAAAAATATTGTGCATGCAAGTGGATGAGGTGAGTGAGTTTTTTAACGCTTAAAAGGTCATATTGCACAAGTGTACCCATTTTTAACAGCTACCCAGATGTAGCAGGGTTAACACACAAATTCTTAACACAAATTTCTTAACTCATCACGTTATCTTGTTTCAAATCTGTTTTTATTTAGAAATACCAGCAAAGTAACAGCTAGTGATAGCATCAAAATACTCATAGGAACTTTACAGAGTATAGACAGAATCATGAACAATAAACAATAAACAATTGCTCTGTTGATGACATAGCAGTACAATAGTTTCCCTTTAGTAAAACAAAAGTCAAATAGTAGTCGAAAGAGTCAGACACTCTGGAGACACATACAGGCATAAAAAGGAGTTATGGCGCTGGGGGTTTACCACAACAGCCCTATCTCAAAGCATATCAGATAAATTCAGTAAATGAAGACATGATTGACCAATCAGTCTAACATTTCCTCCACTCTATTCCATGTAAAGACCAAGTACCTCCCTTCAGACTCCCAGGGTGACGCCCTATCACTTGTCGGTCATGTAATTCTGCCAGGGAGACCAAATACTGAGGAACTCAGATCTGGTATGAAACTCCCAACTAGCAAGTTCTTCGAATCTGAAGATCTGATGAACTTTACTGATCCATTGTTCTAAAGTGGGCGGTACGGTGTCTTGCCAATGTAACGGGATTAAGAGCTTCGCAGCTGTGATGAGATGAGTGACTAAATTTTTCTTAGAAGGTTGAAAAGCGTCCCCGGGGAGCCAGAGAAGCACCAAGTCTCCATCTAGTTTGTTCAGAACACCAGGGCAGACCTTTTGGATCTCTGATTCCACCTCCATCCAGAATTTATGTATCAATGGACAGTCCCAAAATATATGAGAAAGGGTACCCCTATCAGACAGACATCTCCAACAGTGGTCTGTGGGGAGTACTCCAATTCTATGCAGGAAGTCTGGGGTTATATACCAACGGGTAGTTAGTTTGTAAGTGTTTTCTTGAATCCTAACACATCTGGAAAACCCGTGTGAATTAGCAAGTATGGCAGTAACTTCTTTCTGTGTAAAAGAACGTTGGAGTTCCTCTTCCCACAGCCCAATGAAGGCAGGCTTGGGGTTGTTAGTGGGCTTAATGATAATGGTGTAAATTTTTGAAAGGAGTCTAGCAGGCGGTGAATCTAGGAGAGTGTAATTCTCCAGCCACGTGGGGTCAGGTTTGGAATCTCCACCTTTATTCTGGAATCTTTTGATGGAGGAGGACAAATCAAGTTTTTGTAACACAGACAGGGGTGTGGGATACTGTTGTGAAATTAATGAGCTTATTGCATCGCCATCCGTGGCGTTAAGAACTTCCCCAATTCGAATATTCGGTAGTCTATCCCACCAAGTGGGCATATCTTTAGATATAATTGCTGAGGGAATAAGTTTTAAGGGGGATACCATGCCTTTGGACATGTTAAGCGCTGGATGGGTCCTACAGACCTTAAGCATACCTCTAGTCAAGTCGCTCACTACGGAATGGCGACTTAGGGGCAGGGATTGAAGCCAAAACCAAGATGTATGTCGATCAGAAAGAACTGCTCTCTCTAATGTCAGATAAGGAGCCTTAAGCTGGTGATTGGCCAATAATGACCATCTAGCTAGTTGGACTGCTTTGAAGTAAACATGCATGTCTGGTAGTGATATTCCACCACTTCTCGGTTTCTGCGAGAGCTGATGGTATGGCAGTCTAGCTCTTTTTTTGTGCCAAAGGAATTTCTTATATAAGTTGTGTAGTTTATGGAAGAAGGAGGATGGGATATCAATCGGGAGCACTTGTAACATATACAACAATTGTGGCAAGACATATGTTGAAAGAATATTTTTCCTACCAAACCACGTAACGTATGGCAATTTCCAGTCTCGAAGGGCTGCTTCAATCTTCCTCAAGAGGGGGGGGGGTAGTTGATACTAAACAGAGATGTTAAATCTGACGGAATGCGTACACCAAGATATTTAATAGCTTCAGCAGGCCACTTAAAAGGGGAATCTTTTTTGATCAGGGCCAGCTGGGAGATCGGGACTGACACGTTCAGTGCCTCGGACTTGTCATAGTTAATTTTAAAGTTAGAAATAGCTCTGAATTCCTCAAAGAGCTTCAGTACAGAAGGAAGTGCTTCTAAGGGATTTGTAATCAGCAACAGGAGGTCATCAGCAAAAGCTGCAGTTTTATGTGTGTCGGAACCAACCTGAAGGCCTTTGATCTGATCATCTTGGCGTATTTTTAATAGAAGCACCTCTAAGCAAAGGATAAAAAGGGAGGGGGATAGGGGACAGCCTTGGCGGGTACCATTTCGAATATCGAAGGGGTCTGACAGGGTACCATTAACCATAATACGAGCTGTAGGCTTGTAGTAGAGTGAAAAAATTGCTCGGATGAAGGGAGTGGGAAAATTGAAGGCTAACAAAACACGTCTTATGAACTCCCAGCTGACCCTGTCAAACGCTTTTTCAGTGTCCGTTCCCAAGAGAACTAAGGGTATGTTTTTCTGTTTAGCATAATAGGCTGCATGGAGGACTCTCGAAACATTATGCTTCCCTTCCCTCCCTCGGACAAAACCAACTTGATCCTCTCCTATAACTCTAGGTAAAATGGTAGATAGTCTGTGAGCCAATATTTTAGCCCACCACTTGAGGTCTGTATTTAAAAGTGAGATCGGGCGGTAGCTACTGCACATCTCAGGGTCCTTCCCCTCTTTTGGTATAATGGTTATGTGGGCTTCCAATGTTTGTGGGGGTAGACTGGCACCTTGCATTAGGGAATTACATAATGTGACAAATTTGGGGAGGAGTAGGGCCTGAAAAGACTTATAGTATATGATTGGAAGTCCATCTGGACCCGGACTTTTCCCATTAGGGATGGAGCTCAGGACTTTAGCCGCTTCTTCCACTGATATAGGAGAAGTCAAATGGGAGTGGTCATTACTTGACAAATGGGGTATGTTTATGTTAGCAAGAAAGGCGGAGATTGGGACCCGGATAGGGGAGGTATGAGAGCTTGTCCCTGATTGAGGAGTTAGATTATACAATTGACTGTAAAAATGTTGAAATTGCTGGGCAATCAGAGGTGTGGAAGTGACTCTAGGGCCTTGTTGGGTCTTAATGGCAGCAATGAAGGCCTTGGCTCTCTGTCTTTTCAGTAGTGATGACATAATTTTATTTCCTTTGTCACCGTGACTATAATATTTATATCTCAAAAATTGTAGGGCCCTAGCCGACTTGATGTTCAACAAGTCCTTCAGTCGACTCCTAAGTGCAGTAAGCTCCTCAAAGTGCACTGACATACCAGAAGCCATATGCCATTTTTCTAATGCGGCTATCTGTGACAAGAGAGATGTTATCTCTACTCGTCTTTGTTTCATAATTCTGCTACCCAGGGAAACTAGTTCACCTCTGATAAAAGCCTTGTGGGCTTCCCAAAGAATAGGCTGTGAAACTTCGGGGCTTTCATTTAGTTGGAAGTACATTGCTAGTTTTTGATCAAGGGAATTCTTGTATTGTGCATTATCTAGGATTGTGGGATTCAGTTTCCACGTCCAGGCCCGTGGGTGTAAACCCTGGAACTTGAACTTCACTGAGGTTGGAGCGTGGTCGGAAATGGTGATTTGCCCAATTTGTGTGGATATAATACCCGGAATTAAGGATGTGGGGAGGAAAACATAATCCAGTCGGTGATAGGACTTGTGCGTGTTAGAGTAAAAGGTGTAATCTCTGTCACCTAAATGTAGTGTCCTCCACGCATCTACCAGTCCCATATCGGATAAAAGCATTTTCAGGTGAAGCAAGCATTTTTTAGGGATCGGAGCATAAGAGGAGGTTGTATCCACTGTCGGGTCCATAGCAAGGTTAAAATCTCCACCTAGGATCAATGTAGGGGCTGCTATTTTCCTGATGTGTCGCAGAACCTTCAGGAGCCACGGGACTTGACGTACATTTGGAGCATAAACATTCGCTACAGTAATAACCTGGTCCCCAAAGGAACCCGTAAGTACTATATATCTACCTTCAAGATCCACATCTAAAGAAGACATCTGAAAGGGCATATTGTGGTTGATCGCTATAGCTACACCTCTTGTGGCCGAAGAATAAGGGCTGTGGAACCAGTGTGAGTAGGGCCTAAGGGGAAGTTTGGGTATGTGGTTTTTACGGAAGTGTGTCTCTTGGAGCAGGAGTATGTCAACATTATCATTACGTAATAGCCTGAACATGTGACTCCTCTTTTGTGGGGTGTTTAACCCCCTAGCATTAAAAGAGAGAACCTTCAATTCTGACATCTTTAAGCATTAGGGTTACATAGGGAACGTGAGTCTGACCAAGGCCTAGCAGAGCATATAACACAAACAGTATAATAACAATGATAGAACAAAAAAGAAATTTGTACTGGTTGACACATTGCAATCCAGTGGTGAGTGGAAACCGTCACCAAGGCCCAGGGGCCGCAATGAGCGGGCCCAGGTGCCTCAGTGAGGGCACACACACAAGTGTGAGGTGGATGCCTCATGGGGATCAGCATACACCTCCACCTCTAAAACAAGTTGTGAAATTAGTACTTAGCAATGAGAGTCCAGTTGCAGCCAAACTTCAGTTGAGGGGGGTCATCTCATACAGGTCCTCAGGTGCATATCAAAAGTCCTAGATCAGGAGCATATAAAGACAGTCAGAGGACCTGTAAAATACACGGAAAAAAGAGAGAGAGGGGGGGGGCGAAGGAAAGAGCAGTTGGGTGAGTATCAGGGAGAGAAAAGAGATAAGCAAAAGCTAAGTAAAACTCCTGTCTTGTAATCAAATTGCCGAAGAGGACGGTCTTCTGGGCCTCCTATTCTTTCCCACTACGGTCCAGACTTGCGCTTGTGGTAGGTTCGGTAGATCCAGTAAGGGAGGGACCGGGAGCCAAGATGGTATCTCCATAGGTGGCATATCAAGCTTATCCCAGGCTTGCTCCAGGTCTTCAGGTGATCTAATGATGATCTGACGGCCTCCTTTCATAATCGCTAATCCAAAGGGGTATAGCCACCGGATTGGGATGCGCTTTGCTCTGAGGGCTTCTGTAAGAGGTTTTAGGGTGCGTCTCTTCGCCAGAGTGCTGGCAGCAATATCTTGGAATAACTGGATCTGGGACCCCTCGTAGACGACGTCTCTTGAGTCACACGCCGCTCGGAGAATGGCCTCTGTGTCCAGATAACTGAGAAGGCCACAAATAATGTCCCTGGCAGGGTTCTCCGGAGGTGGTTTAGGCCTCAAGGCCCTATGAGCCCGTTCGATGACAATTTGCCGAGCTCTATCTTCTCCCAGCAGTTGAGCAAAGATGGCGGCCACCACGTGGGGAATGGCGTCCGCTTCATAAGATTCAGGTAGGCCTCTCAGTCTAATATTTTTGCGTCTGCTGCGGTTTTCCTGATCTTCAATCTGCAGAAGCGCCTGATTAATATGTTGCCTGTACGTTAGAGCTATCTTCTCCAGTTGTTCACTATGCTGGATTAGACCCGATTGGGAATCTTCCAATGTGGAGACCCTCTGGCCTAAGTGTTTCATATCCGCCTTTATATCAGCCAGATCTTTAATGACCGGAGCAATAGCTTTCTTCAACGCTTTGGTCAGGAAAGACTTAGATATTTGCGATGGGTCTGACTCACCAGCTGCGTCTGAGGCGGCCCCGGAGCTCTCATCGTCTGATTCAGCTCTGGTCGGCGGAGGCTGCGCTCCTTTAGGCGCCATCTTGCCCCGTCCTGCCTGAGAAGCATGCTTCTTTTGAAGGAATCTGTCCATATCTGATTGGGGTTTTTCCAGTCGGGGGGTGGAAGGAATGTTCCCCTGCCTCTCTCTGCCGATTTTGACCATTTTGTGTCTGCTTGGCTCTCAGTAAGCTGGAGGTGAAGGCAATGTGATCAGGAGCGCTGCTCTTATGCGGCCATCTCACAGCGCGGCAGACTCCGCCCCTCCCTCATCACGTTATCTTGAAACAAAAACCATTGAAAAGCTATTGAAGGTGTTTGCTTAACGCATTTAATTTAGATAACACGTTTCAGAAAGCATGTGTGTTAACTCTACTACATCCATATTAGACAGGTGCACTCATGTCTAAGTGCCGGTTAAAAGCGGTCCCATTGATTTCACGTACGGTCTGTTTTGCCTTGACAACAGCCAAAAATAGGACATCTTATTTTTGACTGCCGCTATTCACTGGCCGTTAAAAAACCACAATGTGAATAGCCCCATAGACGGCAATGGTTGTAAAAACTGCGATGTGATGGCCATAAAAAAAATGGACGTCACACAGCCATTTCTCACTGTGCATATAGCCTAACATGTAGGAGAACTATTGTTACAAACCCATCAGTGCTTTTGTATAAACAAATATACACTCACCGGCCACTTTATTAGGTACACCTGTCCAACTGCTCGTTAACACTTAATTTCTAATCAGCCAATCACATGGCGGCAACTCAGTGCATTTAGGCATGTAGACATGGTCAAGACAATCTCCTGCAGTTCAAACCGAGCATCAGTATGGGGAAGAAAGGTGATTTGAGTGCATTTGAACGTGGCATGGTTGTTGGTGCCAGAAGGGCTGGTCTGAGTATTTCAGAAACTGCTGATCTACTGGGATTTTCACGCACAACCATCTCTAGGGTTTACAGAGAATGGTCCGAAAAAGAAAAAACATCCAGTGAGCGGCAGTTCTGTGGGCGGAAATGCCTTGTTGATGCCAGAGGTCAGAGGAGAATGGGCAGACTGGTTCGAACTGATAGAAAGGCAACAGTGACTCAAATTGCCACCCGTTACAACCAAGGTAGGCAGAAGAGCATCTCTGAACGCACAGTACGTCGAACTTTGAGGCAGATGGGCTACAGCAGCAGAAGACCACACCGGGTGCCACTCCTTTCAGCTAAGAACAGGAAACTGAGGCTACAATTTGCACAAGCTCATCGAAATTGGACAGTAGAAGATTGGAAAAACGTTGCCTGGTCTGATGAGTCTCGATTTCTGCTGCGACATTCGGATGGTAGGGTCAGAATTTGGCGTCAACAACATGAAAGCATGGATCCATCCTGCCTTGTATCAACGGTTCAAGCTGGTGGTGGTGGTGTCATGGTGTGGGGAATATTTTCTTGGCACTCTTTGGGCCCCTTGGTACCAATTGAGCATCGTTGCAACGCCACAGCCTACCTGAGTATTGTTGCTGACCATGTCCATCCCTTTATGACCACAATGTACCCAACATCTGATGGCTACTTTCAGCAGGATAATGCGCCATGTCATAAAGCTGGAATCATCTCAGACTGGTTTCTTGAACATGACAATGAGTTCACTGTACTCAAATGGCCTCCACAGTCACCAGATCTCAATCCAATAGAGCATCTTTGGGATGTGGTGGAACGGGAGATTCGCATCATGGATGTGCAGCTGACAAATCTGCGGCAACTGTGTGATGCCATCATGTCAATATGGACCAAAATCTCTGAGGAATGCTTCCAGCACCTTGTTGAATCTATGCCACAAAGAATTGAGGCAGTTCTGAAGGCAAAAGGGGGTCCAACCGTTACTAGCATGGTGTACCTAATAAAGTGGCCGGTGAGTGTATAGTTCCCTTAAACTTGCTCTCCCACAATTACTTTTTTATTTAGACACAATAACAATTTTTCTCCTGAAGTCATAAAAAATGCTCCTGTCTAAGTATTCCTGTTATAAACTTGTTTTGATGCCCCCGGTATTCTTTTGATTCCCTCAGAACGTCCCACTATAATCCCTACTGATTCCCCTTTATTCCTGCATCAAAATTTTATATTGAGATTAAAGGGAATTTGTCAATACCCCCCAAACTTGAGTTTGCGATATATAGTGTGACACCGAGTCTGTTTCTGTAATTTTTATCTTCATACTCATTTGCATTACAATGCTGTGCTCTGAGAAACCAGCAGTAAAATGCATTGAGAGGACTCCTGTGCCTACTATGCTTACTACACATAATGGAGAGGACAACTGTGCTCACACACATAATGAAGATGATTTGTGAGAGCCCAGCATCAAAATGAAAGTGGGTATGAAGATAAAAATGACATAATTGGACTCAGAATCACTTACACTATACATCTAGTTTCAGAGCGGAAAGATTCCCTTTAAAATATTTTTAGGAAAACCTCTCAAAATGATATTTCCGTTTGCATACATAGATCAGCTAGATCATCAGATAGAGCAGCTGTACAATACCGAATATTTTGAAAGTTAGTTTAAAAACAATCTGAGTTTGTGTCTGTGTATATTGGGACTTATAGTATATACTTCAATGGTAAACTTTACTACAAGAAACAGTAACTGAAATAATGACTAGTGTGTTAATCCTGGCGGAGTATCAGTGGCAGTATGAATCAATAGCATTTTATGGACCACATCCATCTAGTCTCTAGACTGTACTTGTCAGTATTTCTAGCATTTTCAAATGTCCCACTGTAAAAATCTTTCACAAGGATTTTCTAACTTCACACTGTAAATATTTCCGTTAATCCCCTGTATATACCCCTGTATATACTGTACCTGTAAATAACATTTTTCATTGAAATCAATGAATGTACCTGTTATGTTATGTTACAGATTATGCAGAAAATAAGTATGCATAATATCCATACTTTTATACACCTGTGGGTGCAAAATTGTTCTTCGAAAATCACTGCCTGATAGGATACTAAAAATCAAAAATAAATAAACTTTATTATGTCACTCTTTAAAAACTCAAAAAGGAGGGGCGCGTGAGCCCTCTGTATCTCAGGCAAATAATACCAAACCCCAGATAGCGACAGCAGGTACTAGGCTAGCCATACATGCAGGCTATATAGCTTAAGTGCCTGTTGACATGTGGCAACAAGAACCAACGTGTGTAGCTTGAGGGGTACTATACACAACAGGGGATGGTATTAGCAAAAGAACAAACAACAAATAGTGCCCCAGAGTGTAAGGAAGGAGTCACCACTTCAAATCATACCTGTGGGACAATACGATGAAAATCTCCTAATTAGCAGGAAAGGATACAGTGTAACAGTTGTAATCAACACTGTGTCCCAACCAATAAATGTTTCCTACTATCCCTACGCTATTATTTATTTATTTATTTTTTGGGGGTGAAGCTAATGTTATAACAAAACATTCAAGTATACTCAATAGACACATACATAACATGAACAAAAGTATTGGGACACACCTCTTAATCAATGAATTCAGGTGCTTTATTCAGTCTCATTGCCACAGGTGTATAAAACCCAGCCCCTAGCCATGCAGTCTGCCTTTACAAACATTTATGAAAGACTGGGTCATGATACTGTAATAGGATACCACCGCTGTAACAAATCAGTTTGTGATATTCCATTATTAACTGTGAGTGTTATTTGTGAATTATTATTGTAAAGGGCACCACAGCATCTCAGCCATCACGTAGAAGACCATGTAAAGTTACATAGTGTCGAGGAGCATAGTACATAAAGGTCATCAATGCTCTGGTGGCTCAATAACTGCCAAAGCCAAAGAGTTCCAAAGCTCTTAAGCATTAACATCAGCACAAAAGCTGTGCACCGGGAGCTCCATGGCATGACTTCCCATGGCCTAGCAGCTAAATGCAAGCCTTACATCCACAAGCACAATGCCAAGTCTTAGATGGAGTGGTGTGCTATGAGCAGTGGCGTAGCATGGGGGAAGGGGGGTCGGGGTGCGGCTGCCCCAGACACCAAATTGCAGGGGGCGCCTGGGAGCAAATTATTATGGAGGACTATCTGTATGGCACCAGTACAGTATGAAATTGCTGAGGCACCAGGAGGGGAAGGATGATAGTAAAGTGAGGAATCCAATCACTGCAGAGTTCAATTCAGGTAAGTAGTAGATAATATAATTACACAATCACTGAAAATTACCCACTTAAAACATAACGTTTAATAATAAATCTTTAAAATACAATTCTATTATCCCACAAAATAAATATAAAGAGGTAGATGTATATGTCAATGATAGAGCTCACATTAATTAGGTACAAATATATCGATATTACAGATAAATAGATCCCACGCTTGTGGATACTCAAAGATAAATATATTGCACAATTTTCAGCCGCCAATAGGTAATGGTAGCATGTTCAAGGGTATCCATCTATTCATTGTAGTGGTATCTCAGTTTCATCAAGGCAGGTCTGGAGTGTTACAGAGTACTTTTCTCTCCTCCGGAGGTGAAGCCGTCTTTCAATTCATGTACACCATCTGGGCATCACCTTCCAACCAGATATGGAGAAAAAGGAAAACACAACCACGAAAAGAGGGGGGCCCTTCATGTGATAGTGGGATATTGTCCCTATCGTTCTATCACACCCTGGCTACAAGCGGAGTTATCGCCCCGAAAGGGATGGCCCTACTTCTCGGTGGCTGTCCCTATACACTCTTACCCTGCCTAGTAAATCCCATCAAAGACATAAGTATAGTCCCAATGCGTTTCCCCTATGATCAATAGTTAGGTTCGTCAGGGGATCCAAAAGTTAGCACAATGGCTGGTCGATATGGTGCCAACAAAGATATTAGTCGTGGCCAGAGAGGCACAGTTCACTCCTCACTTTTATGCACCCCTAATACGCCACAAGTGTGTCACATCCGCCGGTGCCGCTGTGCATGAGTTCCAGCAGACTGCGCATGCGCAAGATGGCAGCGCCCTGTTATATCTAATGCGCATGCGCAAAATGGCCGTGCATTCCAAACGCACTATTTGCTTGCATTCCACGCTATTATCGACATTCCTCATTTGTTATTTCAGGCTTGCATAAGTCTTTATCTATATTATAAGCCTAAATACATCAAAGGTAATAACATATAAAGGAAAGGGGGGTCCCAAGTGAGATAAGGCCAGTTAGAACTAAACAATTTGTGGGTATCCAGAAATGGGGGGTATCTAATTGGACCCACAACAGTATCGCCCCTAGATACCATGAATATACCCCTCTTACGGATAGATATTAACTTGATGTTAGACAATCTTACGTCAAATACATCCAATTCTAACCAAATAAAAGACCAGAATAAAATTGTCATATGTGATCTGTCATAAGGCGTACATAGAAAGAACAGGGGAGGGGGAGAAAGGGGGGGGGGGGTAGAGAAGATAGAAGGAATGAAAATGCCCATAACCCTGACTGGGGATTAATGAAGCAGCACTTCCTACAACAGAAAACAAGCGAATGATAAGGACTCATTTAGGCCCCCTGGGCTGATAGCTTTTAGTCTAAAAATCCATTCAGCTTCCTTCTGTAGGATGTGTCTGTTCCAGTCACCACCCCTAGGGGAGGGGCGCACTACCTCGATGACATTGAACTTTAGGACCCGGGGATCACCCCCATGAACCTCCCGGACACGTCTGGAGATCGGGGTGTCCCTTTTGTTTCTGATTTCCCCGAGATGGTCTCCTATACGCCTCCTCAACTCTCTTTTTGTCTTGCCTATATATTGTAAGAAGCATATGCAGGTACATAGGTAAACCACTCCTGGCAAAATCCCTGATGTTGTAGGTTCTGCCTGTAGTCAAACTGGTAAAGGACTTAGTCTGGTTTACAAATGGACAGGCTATACAGGAGCCACATTTGAAAGTACCTAGAGGTTTCCTATCTAACCATGTGCCTGGTCTCAAAGGTGCACAATAATGGCTCCGGATTAGGCGGTCTCGTAGGGACCTCCCTCTTCTGTATGTGATGGCTGGTTTATCTGGTAGAATGTCTCTAATGTCCGAATCTAGTCCCAAAAAGTCCCAATATTTTGCAAAGATGTCACGTATCTATTCATGATAATTATCAAAAGTCCCAATGATCCTAACAATTTTCTCCTCATCCTGTTGTCTTTGTGTTCCTCTTAGTAAGACACTTCTGTCCCTGCTGAGTGTATTTTTGTAGGCTGTGCTCAGGACCCTTTTGGGATATCCCCTCTGAATGAAACGTTTTTGAAGGTCTCTGGCATGGTCTATGAAATCATTTCTTCCAGAGCAATTTCTCCTGATGCGCAAGTATTGCCCCTTTGGTATGCCTTGTTTTAGACGCACTGGGTAGTGGCTCTCCCACCTCAGCAGGTTATTTGTTGCGGTGGGTTTGCGGTAAGTCTTGGTGTGCAGTGTGCCACCCTCCACTGTAATCTGCACATCCAAAAAGGCAATACTTATTTCTGACGCAAAATACATCCCAATGTTATTAACATTCAGTTCAGTCATGAACTGAATAAACAGGTCCCTGGGGCCGTTCCACAGAATAAGAATATCATCTATGAAACAACCCCAGAATACAATCCTCTGTGTCCACCACTTCTCCTCTCCGAACACCATTTTGTCGTCCCACCAGCCCAGGAAGAGGTTGGCATAAGTGGGGGCACTAGGGCTTCCCATAGCCGTCCCCCTGAGCTGATGGAAGAACCTGGAGTCGAAGAGGAAATAGTTGTGGTTAAGGACAAAATCGATCAAACAGAGAACAAATTCACTGTGCGCCCCAAACTGGATGCGCCTAGTTTTAAGGAAATGTGAAATGGCATGAAGGCCCTTATCATGTGGAATATTACTGTAAAGGGCCTCAACGTCAATTGAGGCCAACAGTATGCCCTCTTCCACCACAAGGCCATCCAACTTGGTAAGTAGGTCAGTAGTGTCCCTAATATAGGACGGGAGAGCTGTTACATAGTTACGCAATACCTTATCAATATAGATTCCCACGTTTTGACTTAAAGAGTCCGACCCTGCCACAATAGGACGTCCTAGTTATTTTTTTTGTCCTTTGTATGTTTCTAACTAGTCATGTACAACAGCTTTTCCATACACTTTCTGCTTCTAAAGCTGCTGGTTTCTTAGATTTAACTCAGGGTCACATGACCTGTGATGTCAGCTTATCTTCCTGCTGTTTGATGTTTCGTGCACAAGCCTCAGAGATCAGATAATAGCTTGTACACGAGACGTCGCTGTGCTGGCCACGCCCCCCCCTGCTCTGCCGCTGCTGCTATCTGCTCTCTCCCTGGATTCCTTCAGATAAAACATTAACCCCTTCAGCCAGAACACACTGAAGGCTTTACAACAGCAGTTGCAGATGTAAAGAGACACAGAATCTGCTCTCCTCATCCTACAGACACAAAGCTGATCTGGAGGAGATGCAAAGTACAAGTACAGGTAGGGGGGAGATCCTGTGTGTATCAGCAGTGTCATTGTACAGCTGGGACTTGTAGTCCTACACATACAACATGCTGCTGAGTATCCCAGCAGGCAGACATGTTACTCAGCACTTGTATTCATTTCCTTTACAGAGAGGGGGGGGGCAGAGATTGTTATTACTGCAGGTAAACAAAGGACAGAAGAGAACCAGGAAAATGAGGAAATAGAGATTTTTTTTGCCTAAAACTTGCTTAACTTAGACTTAAAGTACTATATTTCTTTTCATAACTTGGACAACCCCTTTAAGGGGATTTAGTCCCTTATGGACTTTGGGTAGTGCGTAAAACGTGGGAATCTGGGGAAAATCTATACACATAAACTTTATTTCATCAGCTGTTATCAGGCCATCATCCAGTGCCTTTATCAGGATCTGTTTAAGTTTTTCTTTGAAATAAACAGTTGGATCCTGTGGAAGTAACCTATAGCAGTTCTTATCGTTTAAAATCTTATTGCACATAGATTTATAGCTCTCATGGTCCAGAATGACAAGATTTCCGCCTTTGTTGGACGGCTTTATAAGGGTGGAATCTGATTCCAATTTTAACAACGCTGTCCTCTCTTCTTTACTTAGGTTAGAGATCAGTCCTGGTCCATCATTCTGTAATTTCTCAAGTTCCAGGGTAACTATCTCAGTAAAAAAATCAATGGTATTGCTTTCCATCGGTGGTGGGGATTTCTTACTCTTAGGTCTTAATTCATTAAAGGGCCCCTTCCCAACCTCCTTCTCACCCTCAATAAGTAATCCTGCCAAAGTACTGGCCATGGGTAAATCTTCCACAGGAATCCCCAATTTAAGACTCTCTTCAATGTCATTTTGCTTAAAGTGTTTATGCCATTTTAATTTGCGGCAAAACAAGTTAAGATCCTTAATCCATGAAAAGGCACTGAATTTTGTGGTCGGCACAAATGAAATACCTCTGGATAAAATACTGATTTTACCTATGTACCTGCATATGCTTCTTACAATATATAGGCAAGACAAAAAGAGAGTTGAGGAGGCGTATTGGAGACCATCTCGGGGACATCAGAAACAAAAGGGACACCCCGATCTCCAGACATGTCCAGAAGGTTCATGGGGGTGATCCCCGGGTCCTAAAGTTTAATGTCATCGAGGTAGTGCGCCCCTCCCCTAGGGGTGGTGACTGGAACAGACACATCCTACAGAAGGAAGCTGAATGGATTTTTAGACTAAAAATTATCAGCCCAGGGGGCCTAAATGAGTCCCTATCATTCGCTTGTTTTCTGTAGGAGGTGCTGCTTCATTAATCCCCAGTCAGGGTTATGGGCATTAAAAGCTGGTTTTTCATTCCTTCTATCTTCTCTTTGATGGAATTTACTAGACAGGGTAAGAGTATATAGGTACAGCTATGCTGGACTCCCAAGCAGAAACCTTACAGCAAATGGGATCTATTGGATGTAATTTGCCAGATACAGCACTTCCAGTATTTTTGTAGTTCTGCTTCTATAAAATCACTAGCTGTGATGTGAACACTGCCTAATATGTCAAATAGATTTTTTTCTGTATCTGCCACCAGGTTGTGATAAAATCTGTGTATAGGTTTTTTCTCCTAAAGACAGCCCATTTCATACAGCTATATATGGGGGGCCCTGTTCAGGACACTCCTAAGTTAACCAGAGTGGGCAGCTGTTCAGAATGAGTGGCTCTTACTCTACTGGACCCAGCCCAATATGTTACATGGACATTCATTTATTTACATGAACATTGTGTAATACTGCATTTCTCCTGCAGCAAATTATGTAAGTAAAATATACATAGTAACATAGTAACATAGTTTATAAGGCCGAAAACAGACATCTGTCCATCCAGTTCGGCCTGTTTTCCTACAAGTTGATCCAGAGGAAGGCAAAAAAAACCCTGTGAGGTAGAAGCCAATTTTCCCCACTTTAGGGAAAAAAATTCCTTCCCGACAGGTGACAGTGCAGAGCCGGCGGCCTGGAGAAGAAAGAGGAGCGCCGGACCCGGAGCAGAGCCGCGGCGCAGGAGAGGTAAGAGAGGTTTTTATTTTAACCTTATGTGGCTAGGTGGGCTGATCTGAGGTCTGATGGGGGGTCCCGGCACCTTATACATACAAGTGAGCGCTTCCATAATGCAAGCACTCACTTGTATTCGCTTTATGAGACGCACCGCAATTTCCCCCCTACTTTTGGGGGGGGGGTGCGTCTTATAAAGCGAAAAACAGTAAGTAGAAGCATGCAATGGTGATTTCCTCATCTCAAACAATTCATTCAAACAAAAGCCAACACCAGTGGTGGGTATACACCCACAAAAAATGTCTCAATAACTTGTCATGTGGCCTTGAGCATCAATTACAGCTTGACAACGATGTCTCATGCTGTTCACAAGTCAACTTATTGTCTGCTGAGACATGGCATCCTGCTCTTCTTGAAGGGCAGCCCTCAGGTCATTGAGGTTCTGGGGTACAGAGATACGAGCCTCTACACAGCGACTCAGCTGATTCCATAGGTTTTCAATGAGATTCAGGTCTGGAGAAAGTGCAGCCACTCCATTCGAGGTACGGTACCCCAGTCTCCAGCAGCTATTCCCTAATGATGTGACCTCGATGAGCTGGCCTGTGTTGTTCATGCAGAGGCACAATGGCTGGATTAATGATGTTATTCTAGTAGTATGGTCTTGTCACTGTACCATTCACAAAGTGTAGGACTGTTCTGTATTTACACACACCTGCCCACATTGTAACACCACCACCACCACAGTCTCGTCTAGTGACAACAGTGGCTGATGCATGGCACTCTCCTTGACATCTCCAACATTGTTGGGTGGCCATCATTTCTGCTCAGCATGAATCGACTTTCATCAGTGAACAGTTAGACATGTGCATTCAAAAGTTTAGAGAAGGTCACTGCTGCATCCAAACGGTAGCCTCAGTGGTACAGTATGCCGCTGATTCCATAGGTTGGGTGCAAAGCAAAGCGTGCATGTCATCACCACAGAAAAATAATAAAAAACATTGGTAAAGTGAGTACAGGGCATTCTTTTATAATTTTTATAGCATTTCCACCCTTGGCCCAATTCTTTTCATATCTCAGAAAACAAAGCTATGCATCATGACTTTCTTGTCAAACAGACCAAAATCAATCCATCACTTACTTTAATTTTAACTATACTCTATAGATATATTTCTTGGCAGTTATCTTATGCTCTCCTATTTGTAGACAGCATAAAATGGGGAAAAAAATTGCGCTCAGAAAAAGATTATCTGCCTCCACTGCCCACACAGTGTCATTCGTAGCTCTCTCTGTATACAAACTCATACAAGAAAAGCTGTCAATCACTTTGTGTGGATAGGCGAATCAGATAGGGTGGCATTGGATCGATCTGCTATGGAGAAAACCTGTGGAAATGATAAAAAAGCAGTCTGAAATGGTAAGAATCCATTCAACACATGACCTGTTGGATGTACTTGAGGATTTGAGAGAAATACTAAAGTATAGCAACTTTAAAATGTCTGTAGATATACTGTATACATATATAAATATTATACATGATGTTCAAACATTGCCATTTCATTGATCTCGCAATGGAGGATATTTAATCTGGTTCTATTCATGGTTACAGCCTATAAGAAGTTTACCTGTAGATATGAGCAGGAAGGATAAAACTTTCTGTCTAAATTAAATGTGAAAATTTAGATCTTAGAGTTTGTACGCAAAAGTAATTGGTGGCATTCTTTGATGGTGTTCCAATGGATTTACAGATGATTTTCCCTATGCATTTCAGATGAAGAAATTCCCTGGGAACTTTCACCATTAAAAACATACTATGCAATCAACCAATGAGAATGCATGTTTAGCTTTAAAATGTTATACTATCCAATAAAATATCCTCCACATGTTAGTCAGTGTGTGCAAATGGTATAAGAAAGGAAGGAATGACTATGGGGGGTGAACAAACGGAATGCAAGAAGAAAGACTGAAGAAGAGGTTAGATGATGAATGAATTGAGGCAATATCACTATGGGCATTAGGTACATTCATCCATATCTCATTGGGACAAGAGTTATACTTGCTGTCTCTGGGTCTGATAATCTAAATAATGCTTCATTTCTGAAAAAGAACCGAGAGTTGAATGCCTGGATTTTACCTGGTGGTGGTGGTAAAAGGTGGACTCTTCTTTCTCCAACATTCATATTTTTACAACAATGACTTATACCATAAATCAAAAATGTTCTCTGATATCAATTGGTGGGTACAGAAGCAGGGAAGGTAGAGAGTAAAAACCTATAATTATAGTTTCAAATCTGCGGCACAGTTCGCCGGTAGGCTGTTCCAGCAGAGAACAGCCTGCCAATGTTCACCAGATACCAGCGGATAGTGCTGCCTGCCAGTTGGGCCACATTGACTATAATGGGATCCAGCTTTTCGACACATATGCTGGGATTTGGCTGGACAAAAAACACTGCAATTTTTGGCCACCCGATTCCCAGCATTCCCCTCCGGAAAGCTGTGCCACATACGTGAAAGTAGCTACAGAAAACTGTATAATGCTAAGCACACTCAAAGTTAATCCAAAAAAAGTGATAGACTTTCTTAAAAACATGAAGAATGACAACTCTTTGTTCAAAAGCTTCCACTCTTTTATAAAACTCTTGACATGACAGATGTTTTGATCACTGGTCTGCAGGTGCTCCGACCCCCACCGAGTGACGAAATAAAGGGATATAAGCACTCAGTCAAGCCCTGTGCCCTTTAGGGCTCATTCAGACGGCCGTGTGATGTCCGCAAAAATACGGATCCGTTTTTTTGCGGACAGTTCAGGATGTCCGCAAAAAAACAGATTGAATTCCGTATTTTTGCGGACCCATAGACTTCAATGGGGCCATGTCCTGATTTTCACTGAAAAGTATAGGACATCTTTTATTTATTTTGTGGAGCCATGGAATGGAAGAAAAGGGCCCATAGAAGTGAATGGGTCAGTATTTAATCCACAAAAAAACGGATCCGCATTTTTGCGGACAACATATGGCCGTCTGAATGAGCCCTTAGGCTGTGATCATATCTCCTCTACTATATGAGCCATCTTTAAGTAATGAGGTGAGTTGATCACAACAGAATAGACACATAGCATAGTTGAGTGCTTCTGCTCCTTTGTTTCAATGATAGGTGAGGTTCTCTGCACCCCCACTGATCAAAATTTCTGAAAGGTCACCATGATATTACAAACGTTTTGTGAAAGTACAATCATTCCTTTAAATATATTTCTTATAGCCCTAACTTCTATCTGGGCAAAATATTTCATATATAGCTGTGGGACATGGAAAACAGCCACCACCAACATGGCTGCCAGTGCAAATTGTGTTGCAAAATAGCTAATGTATAGTTACCGCGTACAAACAAAAGGGATATAATATAATAAACCATAATACTAAAACATATTTTTTGTGAAAAATGAAAACAAATATTAACATTACAAAGAGCATTCCCGATATTACAAACAACGAAATTACGGTAAACAAAGGCAATGTCAAAAGATAATGAGTAATTCAGTTTGTGTTTTCCGTCTTGTTTTGTGTTATGTATGATGGGCAGAAGGAATGGGAGAGAAAATGAAAAGAAATAGGCTTTTTACATTTAATTGAACTAACAGCATGTAATGACAGTAATAAATAACGCAGCAGTGGCAAAGCGACTAAATAAATTGGCTTGAAACAGCAATGATTCATCTTGTGTCTTTCATTGCCATCAGCATCTTCAATGCTATCCCATACTCAAGAGGGTGACAATTCAAAGTGATCTCATCTCCATGCAGACCCCTATTAATTTACTGCATTAAGTTGGAAAATATATAATGAAAGAGTGAATAGGCAATGTCAATGTAGACAAGCATTAATATAAGTCTTGTGCCTTCCTGAAAAATAGGGCAATGTGGCAGATTAAGAATTGAAAACGTGTAATTGATATGGATGTTTCTTTATTTGTGCAATATGATATACAGCTTATCTTCTATCACACTCATACACTAATTACAAACCTCGTTGGTTATATGGTAATTCACTACATATAAGGCATATTGGTTGCTGTGTGCTTGTTAAAGGACATCTATCAGCAGATTTGTACCTATGAAAATGGCTGATCTGCTGCACGTGTGCTTGGCAGTTGAAGGCATCTGTGTTGGCCCCATGTTCTTATATGCCCACATTGCTGAGAAAAATGTTTTCATATATGTAAATTAGCCTCTAGGAGCAACAAGGAAGTTGCCATTACTCCTAGAGGCTCAGCTCTCTCTGCAAATGTCACTCCCCTTGCACTTTGATTGACAGGATCAGGCAGTGTAAATGTGATCACACCTGGTCCTGACTCCTAAAGTCAATCACAGTGCAGAGGGTGTGGCAGTTGCAGAGAGAATGGAGCTTCAAGTTGTAACAGTAACGCCCCCATTGCTCCTAGAGGCTCATTTGGATATATTAAAGGCATTTTTCTCATCAATGCACACATATAACATGAGACCAACACAGATGTCTTCAGCTGCCAAGTGTACATGTAACAGGTCAGCCAGTTTCACAGGTACAAATCTGCTGACAGATGCCCTTTAAGGAATCTTTACACGAGCTGATGACAGTAGAAATTTTTGAAAGAAGCATTCCTAGGAATACTCTTTCCCAATAATTGTCCCATGTAAAGTTGCTCCCAATCAGCTGATTCATTCATCGGGTGAAAGCATTGTAGATGTGGACACCAAAATCATTGTATCTGCGCAGCAGATAGTGCTGTGTAAACAGGGATCTGCAGCTTAGAAGCAATGACTCTGTATGGGGACGAGCGATCACAGTAGTGATCATTTGTCTCCTTACAGTGGAGGTGATTTCTGCATGTACAGAGCAGTCAGAAAGTCCTCAGACTCTTTCACTTTTTCACATTTTGTTATGTTGCAGCCTTGTGCTAAAATAAAAAGAAAGTTCAATTTTTTCCCAATCATTCTGCACTTAATACCCCATTATGACAAAGTGAAAATAGAATGTTCAAAATCTTTGTTAATTTATTGAAAAGGGAAATTAAAATATTGTATTGACATAAGTATTTAGACCTTTTACTCAGGACTTAGTTGAAGTATCTTTGGCAACAATTACAGCCTCCAGTCTTTTTGGTTGTGATACCACAAGATTTACACAAGTAGATTTAGGGATTTTCTGCAATTCTTCTCTGCAGATCCTCTCAAGCTCTGTTAGGGTGGATGGGGACCATCAGTGGACATCCATTTTCAGGTCTTTCCAGAGATGTTCGATTGGGTTCAAGTCAGGGTTCTGAATGGAGCACTCAAGGACATTCACAGAGTTGTCTCTCACTCCTGTGTTGTCAGACCACACTGGATCAGGTTTTCGTTAAGAATATCTCTGTACTTTGCTCCATTCAGCTTTCCCTCAACTGTGACTAGTCTCCCTGTCCCAGCCACTGAATACACACCCACAGCATGCTGCCACCCTCATGCTTCACTGTAGGGAGGATATTGGGCAAAACCTGGTTTCCTCCAAACATGATGCTTAGAACTGAGGCCAAAAAGTTCAATGTTGGCTTCATCAGACCAGAGAATCATCTTTCTCACAGTCTGAGAGTCCTTTATGTGCTTGTTTTGCAAACTTTCATGTGTCTTTTAATGAAGAGACACTTCTATCTGGCCACTATGCCATAAACCCCAGATTGATAGAATTCTGCAGTGATAGACTTTCTGGAAGTTTCTCCCATCAGTACACAGGATCTTTAGCATTCAACCAGAGTGACTATTGGGTTAGTGGTCACCTCTCTTACCAAGGTCCTTTTGCCCCAATTACTTAGTTTGCTGGGGCAGCCAGCTCTAAGAAGAATCTTGGTCATTCCAAACTTTTTCCATTTAAGAATTATGGAGGTCACTGTGTTCTGTGTTCTTCAGTGCAGAAGAATTTGTTTGTAACCTTCTCCAGATCTGTGACTCCACACAACTCTGTCTCTGGGCTCCACAGGCAGTTCTTTCCTCAAGGCTTGGTTTTTGCTCTGAAATGTATTTTCAGCTGTGAGACCTTATCTAGACAAGGATGTGTCTTTCCAAATTCTGTCCAATCAACTGAATTCAACGCAGATGTACTCCATTCAAGGTGTAGAAACATCTCAAACATCTCAAAGATCAAAGATGATCAAGATAAATTGAAGGTCCCCAGAGTTAAATGTCAATTGTCATACCAAAGGGACTAAATACTTGTCTGTGCAAAAGTTTAGTTTTTTTTTTAATACATTTGCAAACATTTATGAAATTCTGTTTCACTTTAAGGAGGACTGACTACTACTTAGACTACTTTAGACAAATAGTCTGCAAATAGAATGAAATGTATCCCCCGTATCATAAAAGCCACCAAAAACTTTTAATAAAGACCAAATGTAAACATGATTTTTAGCCCAAAATGAGTAGAATGCAATAATAAAATAAAATATGTCCCCAACAGCTGCCTTACATGTATAGTGAACACTGGAAAGGATAATAATATTTTATCACAAACTCAATTCGATTGGTTCCCTAACTTTTTTTTTTTTTATCATAGTGTGAATAGACTAATAATTTTATACACAGAACTGGGGTGGGGTGGGAGAGTTGGCAGGACAATACCTTCCTCACTAAATCAGCCCACTAGGAGAGCACTTCATTGATGCCCAATATCACATACACCTTTCAGACAGCGATTCTTAAATGTTATAGATCGGGCATGCTCAACCTGCGGACCTCCAGTTGTTGCAAAACTACAACTCCCATCATTCCCGGACAGCCTACAGCTATCAGCCTACAGAAGGGCATGGCGGGAGTTGTAGTTTTACAACAGCTGGAGGGCCGCAGGTTGAGCATCACTGTTTTAGATCATAACTTTAACCCGATGTGGAAGAGGTTACAGGGACAAGTCATATTACATCCTGAAAGCTTCAGAAGTACATACTAAGGTTCTGGTAACTGCATTGACTAAACGTAGATATATAATAACCACAGCATAAAATTCTGCTATTTTTTTTAGATGTTTTTGATTTTACAGCATTCACTATGTGGAATAATTGAAATATTAACTTTATTCTGTGGGTCAGCATGATTACTGCAATACCCAAGTTATATTTTTCTTGTTTTAGTACTTTTTCACAATAAAAAAAAACAATTTTTTAAAATAATTGTTGTTTTTTTGCCATATTATAAAGTGCCATAAAGCCATAAAGTATTTTTGTGGGATATGCTAACATTTTCATTACCCTTTTGTTTGGGGGGTACATATGACTTTTTGATTGCTTTTCATTCTATTTTTGGGTGGCAAAATAACAAAAAAGCAATTCTGGCACTGTTGTTTTTATGGCATTCACTGTGTGGGCTAAGTATATGATATGGTATAATTTTATAGTTCGGGTTGTAAAGGTAATACCAGGTATGGTAAATAAAAAGGAGTTTTATGTTTTTTTCTTATTTTGTTTTTTTAAACTATTTTAAACATTGTATTTTGCTTTGTTTCAGCCCTACTAAGGAATTTGAACACTGTATGACTTCATGATTTTTATAATATACTATCATACTTTAGTATTGTAGTGTTTAATCCCCGTAAGGTGCCCGGCTGCCATACAAACTACTAGAGCTCTCCCCATGTTAAGCCACATAGATGCCATGGTCACTATTTACCGCAGCATCTAAGGGATGAAACTTTCAGGAAGTTAAGCCTGATCCCAGGGGTTGCAGCAGGAGCAGGGCAGTGTAATAAAAACTCTCTCCTCCGCTGTGGATTCACTCTCTGCACCCACAAGATCACCATGATAAGAATGTATGTCACGTTGTGGGAACTAACTCCCAACCATGACATACCTTTTTGTCACGGGTCAGGAAAGGGTTAGTTACATTACAAAGGACAGGTCTGGGAAAACATTTACACATAACAATGGCCTGTTCACATAAGCAGAGCTAGTATTTGTTGGTACACCTGTTTTTGCTGTGTGAAATGGTGTAGAAGACTACCCTATTCCATGCATTAGCATAGAGTAAAAAATGTATATTATGTGGTATATATTTTTACTGGAGATCCTATGGGTGACATACTGTATACAGTTCCATGCATAAGAGCCTAAAGTCAGAGGCATAAATTGGGAAATCCAATACCAGTGTCAACAGAGCCTTATCAAAATTGCACTACAGCTCTTCTACGAAATGTTATTGACATGTGGCTTGTGTTGTTCCTTTTCTCAGAATCACTGCTTGTCAAACATTAGTTCACTGCAGTCAGTTCTTCTCAACCCTGTCCTCCCCCGCATAGAAAATGGTCATTCACACACAACCCCAGGGATTCCTCTAGTAAATAGGTCTATAGAATGTAATGCCCAATTTCCTTCTCCACTGCCTAGATACAGATATAGCCATATTTTTCTTTGAAGTAGGGATGTCTCAGCCGCTTCACGTACTTCTCTATAAGATCACTATGAGATCCCTAAAGCTACTGAGCACCTCTGTTAGTCCACCTCTGAATGCAGGAGAAGGTGGATCAGAGGATGAGCAGCAGAGGGCGCTACCAGAGAGGAAAATGTAATGTACATAAAAAAACGAACAATATTATTGTTGCATGTATATTGCAGTAATACCTCATTTGAAATGCCTTATTCACTGCATAGCAATCATTCTCATGGCATAAACCCTTTAATGCCAAAGCCTTCTATTTCTTCAGATTGGCGTTAGTACCTAATAAATTGCTGCGCTAGTTTGTATTTCCTGGGATTATTATTTGTATCTAAATGAACCCCACATTACATTTCATATAATTTGGTCACAAACTGCATTCAGTCGGGCAGCAGTTTGAGAGCAGAAGAAATAGTGCGCTGGAAGATTTTATAGAACATGATGTTATATATCAAAAATACCAACAAAAAACAGAACGGGGAATAACCAGTAAATCCAAATACTTTATTGAAAATACAAATCTAAAATCACATAAAACCACGTGTAATAAATATCCATAGATCGGTGGTGGCGTACTAACACATCAGGTACAACAAAGATCCAAAACTACCTCCTGATGAAGCAATAGCGAAACGCGCGTCGGGGTACGAGGCAGTGAAGCAGGTATATGTTACATTGAATTTTACTTCCCAACAGCTATTGTTTACTACTATACATTTTTGGTGAGGCTCTCTCTTACTGTGTAATTTTATATGGGATACTTTGGATGCCTTAGCTGTGCTGTTTGGGTCTTCATTACTTGTGTTACATCCTCCTTCACTGCCTCGTTTTGGATCTTTGTTGTACCTGATGTGTTAGTACGCCACCACCGATCTATGAATGTTTATTACACGTGGTTTTATGTGATTTTAGATTTGTATTTTCAATAAAGTATTTGGATTTACTGGTTATTCCCCGTTCTGTTTTTTGTTGGTATTTTTGATGTGGAGCTCTAGACGGGACAGTATAATTTATAGCTCGCATGTGTTTGTATTATGATGTTATATATGAAGCGCTTTCTTTACTCTTCAGTTTTTAATGGATCCATTTTATAATGGGTCTAAATGGAAAGACATGATATGTTGACAGATGATTGCATTACTTTATTGACATCAATTAGCAATGAGCAAAGATATGAAAAATTCGATTAGGTTGCTTCGCTGAATTTCACAAACAAAATTTGCTTCATGGCAAATTACTTCATCACGAGGCACAGGTCTTTGTAAGAAGTGGGCACAATAACAGGGAACAAAGATTGCGCCGCCCCAATAGTTGAACCCCTCAGATGCCACGTTCATTGCTGATTGCGGGCTCTGAGATGAAAAATGAGGACTTTCAGGGGTAAAAAAAAAACCTCATCCATTTCAGTGCGAAGAGGCGCGGCCATCTTGTTTGAAGATCCCAAGTGACATCATCAAGCTGGCCCGTGTGGTGATTTCATATGCCATTTTTTTAATGCGATTTCAGGGAAAATTGATTGGTTACAATGAAGAATTTTCCCTGAAATTGGGATCAAAGTCCACTTCGGATACTGCAATTCTCTCAACACTAACATCAATGATAAAATAATAAAACGTCAGGTTGAAAAAAATTCTTGATGGAAAAATTTGATTCATCTGTTTCGCCGAATTTCACAAAGAAATTTGATTCATGATTAATTACTTAGTCACAAAACTTTTTTCTTTGTATGCAGCGGGCACAATGAAGGGGAATAGGTATTGTGCTGTCCCCGTTATTGAACCTCTCAGATGCCGCATTCATTACTGATTGCGTCATCTTAGGCTACAATTTAGGCCTTTCATTGGTTAATGAAGGTAAAAATATACTCACCTTAAGCATTTGCTCACGTAGAGGCCATTGCGGCCATCTAGATTGAAGACACCGTGGAAAATCTTGCATAGTGACATGATAACGTCATCACGCTGGCATAG
The DNA here is from genome assembly GCA_900303285.1 of Rhinella marina. NCBI lineage: Eukaryota > Metazoa > Chordata > Amphibia > Anura > Bufonidae > Rhinella > Rhinella marina. The sequence continues at coordinate 91,933 of ONZH01003167.1, forward strand.
GAAGAGACTGCAGCGTTCAAGGCCTCTTCTAACAGCTGATCGGTGGGGGTCCTGGGTGTCCAACCCCTGCAGATATTATAGTGACGACCTATCCTAAGGATAAGTCATACATATCTTTTCCTGGATAACAGCTTTAAGTGGAGTCTGGGTGTCTAAAGGGTTAAGTGGGATCTGGTTGTCTTTCTTGAAAAATGTACAGTAATATTCATTCACATGAGTGAGTTTTCCGCCAGGCTGCGATGTGTGAAGCAAATGCATAGCATACATCCCTGCGTTCAGGAAAAATCACAGCATGTTCTGCATTTTTCACTGATGGGGATGTACAGGGTGGGCCATTTATATGGATACACCTAAATAAAATGGGAATGGTTGGTGATATTAACTTCCTGTTTGTGGCACATTAGTATATGGGAGGGGGAAGCTTTTCAAGATGGGTGGTGACCATGGCGGCCATTTTGAAGTCGGCCATTTTGGAACCAACTTTAGTTTTTTCAATGGGAAGAGGGTCATTTGACTCATCAAACATATTGAGAATTTCACAAGAAAAACAATGGTGTGTTTTGTTTTAACGTAACTTTATTCTTTCATGAGTTATTTACAAGTTTCTGACCACTTATAAAATGTGTTCAAAGTGCTGCCTATTGTGTTGGATTGTCAATGCAACCCTCTTCTCCCACTCTTCACACACTGAGAAGAAATGCTAGCACAGGCTTCCAGTATCCGTAGTTTCAGGTGCTGCACATCTCGTATCTTCACAGCATAGACAATTGCCTTCTGATGACCCCAAAGATAAAAGTCTAAGGGGGTCAGATCTGGAGACCTTGGGGGCCATTCAACTGGCCCACGACGACCAATCCACTTTCCCGGAAACTGTTCATCTAGGAATGCTCGGACCTGACACCCATAATGTGGTGGTGCACCATCTTGCTGGAAAAACTCAGGGAAACTGCCAGCTTCAGTGCATAAAGAGGGAAACACATCATCATGTAGCAGTTGTTAATGATTCTAATTAAAGATTAGTGAATTTCAATTGAAATTCATTATGTGTCTGATTTGTTGACTTTTTGAACAAATTCGATTTGTGTCTGAACCAATTTTACGCAAATCAAATATGTTCCAATTGACCTGGAAATTAGTATATGGTCTCCTATGGTCTTATGCACACAGTCGTAGCAGGTCTGTACCCGTATTGCGGCCTGCAAACAAAGGGCGTACCAAACGTGTGTGAGTACCATATCACAGATGCGGACCCATTTACCATTCACTTATCTTTCTTTTTTGTTACAAATTTTTGCCCTTTCTCTCCCCGGCAAACCCCTCCCCAAGCCCCCCCCCCCAACCTCCACACACTCACCTTTAAGTTCTTTAATACAGAAAAAGCAAATAATGTAAGCATGACAATGACATATACAGTGCCTTGTGCCTTGCGAAAGTATTCGGCCCCCTAGAACTTTTCAAGCTTTTGCCACATTTCAGGCTTCAAACAAAAAGATAAAACATTTTAAATTATTGCTGAAGAAAGTGGGTCACAATTTTGAAGTGGAACGAAATTTATTGGATCATTTAAACTTTTTTTGTAATAATAAAACTGAAAAGTGGGGCGTGCAAAATTATTCGGCCCATTTACTTTCAGTTCAGAAAACTCACTCCAGAAGTTCATTGAGGATCTCTGAATGATCCAATGTTGTCCTAAATGACTGATGAAGATAAATAGAATCCACCTGTGTGTAATCAAGTCTCCGTATAAATGCACCTGCTCTGTGATAGTCTCAGGGTTCTGCATCATGAAGACCAAGGAACACACCAGGCAGGTCCGTGATACTGTTGTGGAGAAGTTTAAAGGGGTTTTACCATCTTGGACAATGGGGGCATATCGCTAGGATATCCTATATCGAGAACGGGGCCCCGAAAGTAAAGGAGGGCGCACCGCGCATGTGCGGCCGCCCTCCTTTCATTTGTATGGGGCCGCCGAAAATAGCCGAGCACTGGCTCGGCTATTTCCGTTGGCTGTATAGAAATGAATGGGAGCCGGGCCGCGCTGTGTTACAGGGAAAATAGATTAAAATGGAAAATCTGCAAAAAAAAGTGAAATTTTGAAATTTCACCTCCATTTTCCTTTATGGGTGGTTTCTATTTTCTATATTCTATGTAGGTGCCACAAGGTGATTTCAATTGGTCCTTTAAAAGTGGGTTTTGGAAATTTTCTTAAAAATTTTAAGAATTTCTTCTAAGATTCTAAGCCTTCTAACTAGAGATGAGCAAACGTGCTCGTTACGAGCACTGTAGTGCTCGGCTCCCCTGCGCAATGCCCACAGGCATTGCGGATCCGTCCTCAGCTGCATGTAAGTCAATGGGGAAGGATCGTTTGGTATGACACTCATACCAAACGGATCCGTCCTCCTCACCCGACTGAAAGTCAGTGGGGACAGATCCGTTTGGTATGAGTGTCATACCAAACAGATCCGTCCCCATTGACTTACATGCAGCTGAGGACGGATCCGCAATGCCTGCGGGCATTCGTTCGCAGGGGAGCCGAGCGCTACAGTGCACGTTACGAGTACGTTCGCTCATCTCTACTTCTAACGTTCTAAAAAAATAAAATGATGTTTACAAAATGATGCCAACATGAAGTAGACATCTGGGAAATGTACAGTAACATCTATTTTATGAGGTATAACAATCTGCTTTAAAAGTAGAGACATTCAAATTTCAAAACTTTAGAATTTTTCCAAATTTTCATTAAATTTTTGAATTTTTTATAAATAAATGTGAAACATATTGACTCAAATTTACCACTAATATGAAGTACAATGTGTCACTAGAAAACAATCTCAGAATCGCTTAGATAAGTAAAAGTGTTACCATATAAAGTGAAACATGTCAGATTTGAAAAATGTGTCTTGGTCCTTATGGCTTGGGCTTGAAGGGTTTAAAGACCAGCCTGTTTTGGGACTTACTGTACCTGCCAAGTGATTTTTCCATTGTTGCCTTCCAAAAGCTATAGTTTTTTTTTTTATTTTTCCATCTATGTAGCCATAGGAGGGCTTGTTTTTTGTGTGGGACAAGTAGTAGTTTTTAATGATGCCATTTATGAAGTACACATAATCCTTCAAATTATTCAAAACTGTTTTTTACAAACTTTGATAACGCTTTAGATGTTCCAGAAGAATAATAGGAAAATGGAAGCGAACTTTTCAAAATTTCACTTTTTTTGCAGCATTGCCATTCTAATCTATTTTTACCAATAAGATAATGGGTTGCATCAAAAGGGGCATAGATGCCCATGATGAGAACATAGTCCTGCCACTTTACAAATCACTAGTCAGACCACACATGGAGTACTGTGTACAGTTCTGGGCTCCTGTGAACAAGGCAGACATAGCAGAGCTGGAGAGGGTTCAGAGGAGGGCAACTAAAGTAATAACTGGAATGGGTGGAGTACAGTACCCAGAAAAATTATCAAAATTAGGGTTATTCACTTCAGAAAAAAGACAACTGAGGGGAGATCTAATAACTATGTATAAATATATCAGGGGTCAGTACAGAGATCTCTCCCATTATCTATTTATCCCCAGGACTTTGACTGTGACAAGGGGACATCCTCTGCGTCTGGAGGAAAGAAGGTTTGTACACAAACATAGAAGAGGATTCTTTATGGTAAAAGCAGTGAGACTATGGAACTTTCTGCCTGAGGAGGTGGTGATGGTTAGTTCACTAAAAGAGTTCAAGAGGGGCCTGGATGTATTTCTGGAGTGTAATAATATTACAAGCTATAGTTACTAGAGATGGATCCAGGGAGTTATTCTGATTGCCTGATTGGAGTCGGGAAGGAATTTTTTTCCCTAAAGTGGTGAAAATTGGCTTCTACCTCACAGGGTTTTTTTTGCCTTCCTCTGGAGCAACTTGTAGGAAAACAGACCGAACTGGATGGACAGATATCTTTTTTCGGCCTTATAAACTATGTTACTCTGTTACTATGTTACCTGCAATGCAGCAAGGCTTAACAGCAAAACAAAGCTCAATATTTATTACAGAAAAATAATATTATTAGTGCACAAAAATAGATGCAAACAATATATACTGTATAAACTAAGACCTCATTCTGATATGATAAAATCTGAGACTCTTAGCCAATATATTTTGATCAAAACACATCTGTGCCCACCTACCCAGCGTCACGGTGGTCTCAGGTCAGGCAGGTCCTACGCTAAACCTAACTATGCCGTTGGGCATCTATATCTAGGAGCGTGGACGCTGCACACATAGGTGTGTTGCTCCTAGTGACCTCTATGTGCATACAGCAACCAATTAGAGGAGGAGCAAACACACCCATATGTACCACGCAATCAAGGCGCTCAATTTGATAGGAAGAGCAAAAGTGCACAAGAATGCTTCTCAAGATAAGCTAAGAGCGCATTCACACCTGAAGGTGCCACTCCCTCAGGTACATGTTATAAACTAAGCAAAACTCACAGAAACAAAGGATAAAAAAATGATAAAAAACATCCTGCATGATGTGATAATGATTGCGGATGTCAGTGGCTATATATATCAAAGTAAATCACAGAAAAATAATATTATTAGTGCACAAAAATAGATGCAAACAATATATACTGTATAAACTAAGACCTCATTCTGATATGATAAAATCTGAGACTCTTAGCCAATATATTTTGATCAAAACACATCTGTGCCCACCTACCCAGCGTCACGGTGGTCTCAGGTCAGGCAGGTCCTACGCTAAACCTAACTATGCCGTTGGGCATCTATATCTAGGATAAGAGTCTCAGATTTTATCATATCAGAATGAGGTCTTAGTTTATACAGTATATATTGTTTGCATCTATTTTTGTGCACTAATAATATTATTTTTCTGTGATTTACAATCATTATCACATCATGCAGGATGTTTTTTTATCATTTTTTTATCCTTTGTTTCTCTCAATATTTATTACCCTGATTCTGCAGTTTACAAAACCCCATATGTGGTCATAAACTGCTGTATAGACACACCACAGAGCTCAAAAGGGAAAGAGCACCATATGGTTTTAGGGTGCCTTGTCACATTTGAAAAGACCATAAGGTACAGTGGAAATCCCTATAAGTGACCCCATTTTGGAAACTACACCCCTCAAGTTCTGAAAAAGAAATGAAATGAAAACAAAATGAAAAACAATTTTTTTCCCATGGATATAGCATTTCAGTGCCCAGTATACTAAATAATAATAATAATAAATTGTTAGGTGGGTTCTACTGGGTACAGAAATGCCCTAAATGTGGATGTAAACTGGTGTTTGGGTGCACTGCAAGGTTCAGAAGGGAAAGACCACCTTTCGGCTTATGCTGCACTGATTTCGATGGATTGGTTTACGGGTACCATGTTGCTTTTGAACAGACTATGGAGTACCAGTATAGCTATTTTCTGATAACCATGTTTTTTTTTAATCTTCTTTTGATGGTATTATAAGGGCTTATTTTTTCAGGATAAGTTGGCATCATCATTGGTTTTATATTGAGGTACAGTACATACAACTTTTTATACAACTCTGCCATTTCCTTTTGGATTTTGTTATTACAGCATGCACTGCCCAAGAAAAATGACATTACCTTTATTCTGCTGGTTAGTATGATTACAGAGATACCAATTTTATATAGTTTTTTATGGTTTACAATTTTATAAAAAAAATTTATTTTTTGCATTCCCATTTTCTGAAAGTCATATTTTTTAAATTTTCTGGCAATGGTCTTGTGTGGGGGCTCATTTTTTGCAGGGTTAGGTGAAATTTTCATTGGTATCATTTTGAAGCAGATGCAATATTTAGATTGCTCGATATTATGGTTTTTGTAAGCCAAAGTGATAAAAAATATGGCTGTTTTGGCGCCATTTTTATTTATTTATTTATTTTTACGGCATTCATCTGGCGGGGTAGATCATGTGGTATTTGTACAGAGCCAGTCATTACAGACACAGATATCCAATATGGCTATTTTTTTATATATTTTTTTTTAGTTTTACAAAATAAAAGCATTTTTGAAAAAAAGAAATCCTGTTTTTGTGTCATCATTTTGTGAGAGCCATATTTTACTGCTAATGATTTTGTGTTGAGGCTCTTTTTTTGCAGGATGAGTTGACTTGTTCATTGAACCTTTTGATTGCTTGCTATTAGACCACAAGGTAAAACAAAACTTCACAGAAAATGGTGCACTCCAGCGGTAAATGTAATTGACAATATATGGCTAAACCCTCACACTGATATTAAAATGAGACTTTTGCCAATATATTCTTATATCAAGAACATACTGGAGCCCGCGCACCCCGTCAAGGTATCTGTCACGGACATTCCTGTGACAGGTATCAGGAGGTCTGTCAGATTGGCAACCCATGGGTTAAGCTGACAGGTTCTCCTTTGACTGCTTTGTTGTTGCTGACATTCACCACACCCTCTATTTAGTGTTGGTTCTCTCACCATGCTGTGCGGTTTATATTTTCTGTGGTGTCTGTGGTCGTTTGGTGTGTGTTTCTCTTTGGAGATCCCATTGCTGCCACAATCTTCAGGAAAGCTAAGTTTCTTCCTTCCCTTTCGTTTATTTGTGTATATCTTTCCAGTGTTTTGGTGTTTGGGCCTGAGGGGAGACTACTGTTCGTCCAGGTTGGTGGAGGAACGGTTTGTCTCATTACTGTCACTGGCTTCAGGGTCCTTCAGGGACAGTTAGGGTCCCAGGTTTTCAGCGTATGAACTCGCCTACTTTCTAGGCCTGTTCATACTGTTAGAAGGGCAGGACTGGAGTCAGGGTTTGTATAGGAGGTGACCATCTGCCTTTACTCTTCCAGGCCTAATCCCATCCCCCCCCCCCCTTCCTCCTGCGCTTGGTGTGGGATATTCCCCCCCCACACCAGAGCATGACAGTATCTCAAGTGGCACAGGACCTAACGATAACCTACCTATGCCATATGGGCCTTTGCGGATAGGAGCATAAAGTCCGACAAACAGCAACCAACTCTCAGTTACCTCCAGCCTGCGTCACATGAATCAAGGATAGGTGGGACTCGCAGCTTCCTCTCCCCTCCCATTGTATGTGTGATTTCACGCTGGAGGTAACTGAGAGTTGGTTGCTGTGTGTCGGACTTTATGCTCCATTTTTATTTGTTTGATTTTTATGGAGATCATGTAATATTCTGTGCTGATCGTTACAAACTCGACAATTCCGGAGACTTCCGGTTCCGGCGCCGACATGAGAGGCAGCTAACACCCTGAGCTCCGCACCGCATCTCTGCAAATCGCTCCCAAATCCCCGCCATCCCGACCGGTAGGTCGGCTATCTTCCCTCCACCGACGAGGTGGAATATATGGACCGATTTGTCACTAATATGGGGAGCAGATCTAAGACTAAAGCCCAAGCAAAAGGGATCAAGCCAGATTCTGCGCCATCAAAGATGGCCGACCAAACGGAGGCCGTGAGTGCCGAACACCCCCAGCCATCTGATCATCCAGAAATATTAGACGACACGGAGATGAGAGATTCGGATCCCATAGATTATAAGAAACTGGCGATAGAGGTTGCAAACCGCATTCTACCTGATCTGCAGGAGTCACTATCCACTACAGTAACCGCTTCTTTCCACGTGCTGCAAGGAGAAGTGGCGCGAAACACTGAAAGTATTGCAACTATGGCGCACAAGATGCAATCAGTGGAAATGGAGGTTTCCGGAGTTCAAGACCAACTAAAGGAGGTACTTGCGGAAAATAAAAGATTATGGGAGAAATTGGATGACTTAGAAAATCGATCCCGGAGGAGCAACCTCCGGCTGGTGGGCCTTCCGGAACAGATACAAGCCAAAGACCTCCTCCGCATATGTGAGCTGGAGCTCCCGCAAGCACTAGGCCTCAGAAGGCCCTGCAAGGTAGAACGAGCGCACCGAGTGGGACCTCCCAGAGAGCCCCCAGACCGTATGCAGAGCAATAACCTGAGACCACGACAGGTTATAGTCAAATACTTAGACTATTCAGAGAAAGCGGAGATCCTCCACCAATACAAAAATAGGTCGGGAGACCTGGAAATAAGAGGACACCGTATACTTTTATTCAGTGATTTTTCAGCAGATGTCACGAGGCGACGCAAGGCTTTCTCGCCGGTGTGCTCTGCCTTGTTCAAACAAAATAAGAGATTCGCTCTACTCTACCCGGCCACTTTGAAATTGTTTCACCAAGATGGGACATTTGTATTATATACTTCACCAGAGGAGGCGCTCACCCTTTTGCCACCACACCCCGGCTCTTCAAGACGTCATGACAAGCAACAGGATGAAGAACGGCCATCTTGGATCCGATCGCCTCCACAGGACCAGCCGAAAGAGCAACGTCGCAGACCGCCGCCGACTGCAACACCGTGAGAGTATTAGCTTTTCCTGGAGCATACCGCAAGACGATGGTGGGACAGTTGACAACGACTTCATCAGGGACGCTTTTTCTCGGCGTGCTATTTTTCTTCTCGGACGCATTGGGCCACAGCAAGTATCACTGTTTACCTTGTTGGACTTATTTGGCCCGTTAACTGTTTGATGCTTTACTTACTTCGTCTTCTACTAGTTTAGATATAAAGGGGAGATGTTCGGATGCATATTATATCTTATCTTGCCTTTGGCCACCCATGGCATTTACTACTAATCCAACTATCTACCGCTATGCTATGTAGTCTATATACTATCCTTGGTTCTCACAAGAGATGCTGGGAGTTATTTCTCTAGGGATGGAAGTTTTAAGATGCAAGATTGCTCTAGTTATTAGCTTGATAACCTCAATACTGTTGGGAAGAAGTGAAGTCAGGAAAATTTTTGAATACTCATTCTTGAGTGGGGGGATAAAGGGAGGGAGGGAAGGGAATGTTGGATTTCGGTTTGTTCCTCTGGGTTTGTTTAAGAATTGCCAGCCTACCTCATATACAGTTGACTATTTTATGCCCTCATTATGGTTCATATAGTTTCTTGGAATGTTAAGGGCTTACGCTCTCCTCATAAACGACTCATGGTCTTACGTCATCTCAGTAAGATGCACACTGACATAGCTCTTTTGCAAGAAACACACCTAGAGGAACAAGATTTCTTTAGATTGAAGAAGCTATGGGTAGGAGAAGTGCTTGGATCAGAAGCAAAAGGTCGCAAAGCGGGGGTGATTGTCCTTCTTAAGAAAAATATCCCATATAAAATGGAATCCTATTCGACGGACTCGGAAGGGAGGATCATTCAGGTTGCGTTGAGCTCCACTGCAGGGACTATCAGTATCTACAATATTTATGGCCCCAATGAGAGATCTGGAAATTTCTTCAAAGATCTCACAACTAGAGTACTATCTGACACTACCAGTGACAAAATCATAGCAGGAGATATGAATGTAGTCATGCATGGGGAGGAAGATAGGAGATCTAATAGAACGCCGGCTCCACCCACCCAACGTAATGTAGATATCTTACAGGATTTTGTGGAATCGACAGGATTAGTCGACTCCTGGAGACAATTAAATCCAGAAGGTAGGGACTATACACATTACTCACACTCTCACCTATCGTGGTCCCGAATAGACTATTTTCTGCTGTCACCGCTGCTGTTTAGCAGATGTCAAAAGTCAACCATAGAGGACATGGTGATATCGGACCATGCACCATTATCTTTGACATTACAGGACACCATCCCTAGGGGAGTTGACTTTATATGGCGCTTCCCATCTGACCTTTATAACCAAGAGGAGTTCCACAAATATGTAGGGGGATGGTGGGATGAATATTTTGCGGACAATAACGTAACAGACAATGCCCAACTGACGTGGGACGCAGGCAAGGCAGTCCTTAGAGGGAAATTGATAGCGCACATGAGACGCTTGAAAAAGTCTGCAGACGCACAATTAGCCACCCATAGTAGATCTTTGAAAGAGGCTTATACCGCCTTCACAAGATGTCCATCTGCTAAAACAGAAGCTTTGTGGCGACAAGCCAAACAGGAATATGAAGCTTTGTTACTGAAAAGGGAATTATTTTTCAAGTCACAAACAGAGGCCCGTTTGTATACCTTAGGCAACAAAGCTGGAAGATTGCTGGCGAAATTGGCAAAAGGTCACAATCAACCCCCCCCTATCCTTGCCCTGCGCGACGCCAAAGGCTCCCCGACCAATGACCCTAAAAAAATGGTAGAGATATTGATGACCTTCTATAAAGACTTATATAAGAAGGATCAAGAGGATGAGGAGATAGCCTCCGATTGGTTGGCATCAGTCAACATGCCTAGGCTGTCAGAGGGTGATCTCACTACGCTTAACGCCCCAATAACCCCCGCAGAAATTCAGAAAACGATCTCCAAGCTATCCTTAGGAAAAGCCCCTGGTCCAGATGGATACCCCAGCGAATTTTATAAAATCTTAGGACCAAGAATTGCCCCTCTCCTTGCATCGATATACAATAATTATCTGACGGGTTCTGACATACCGACCTTGACTAACACAGCATAAATAAAGGTAATCCCGAAACCGGGCAGAGATCCGCTTCTGACTTCCTCCTACAGACCAATATCTCTGATTAATACGGATCTCAAAATAATGTCAAAGATAATGGCTGATAGACTGGCCATGATACTACCCAAACTGATCTCACCCACACAGGTGGGTTTTGTGCAGGGAAGGTCAGCAACCACCAATATAAGATGTGTACTGACGGTGCTTGATGAGATTAAGATGCGACCCTCACTGCATTCATCCCCAGCCCTACTAGCCATTGACGCAGAAAAGGCTTTTGATAATGTGGGCTGGGGATGGATGCACAGAGTTTTAGATAAAATTGGTCTGCATGGAGCTTTCCCTACATACATTAGGACTCTTTATAATGATCCACAAGCTAGAATCAGCACTCCGGGATTCCTCTCACCGGCTTTCTCCCTATGTAAGGGCACACGACAGGGGTGCCCGCTCTCGCCCCTACTTTTTAATCTAACCCTTGAACCCCTATCTAGGTTTCTTTCAGAAACCACTGACTTTGCAGGGATCAAAATTGGAAAGAGAGAGATAAAACATACACTCTTTGCGGATGATCTCCTACTTTTCTTAGAACAGCCACACAAGGATATGCCCGTACTATTTCAACATTTAGAGAGATTTGGTAAGGCGTCAGGCTACAAAATAAATGTCACTAAAAGTGAGATTCTATATTTAAAATCCGACCATAAAACCAGCAATCCTGACACTCGTCTGGTCCCAGTCAAAGTGGCAAAATCCCATATCAAATATTTAGGCATATTTATTGGGCGCACCCCAGAGACCATCTATAACCTGAATTATGCACCGTTGATACAGAAAATTTTACGGGAACTTGACAAATGGTTTCACCTGCCACTCTCATTTATGGGGAGATGTTACTTATTGAAGATGTGTAGTTTCGCAAAACTGCTCTATCCGTTACAGACCATACCACTCCTGCTCAAACACACCGACATTCACACATTGGAGGTAGCCTTCCGATATTTTATTTGGAGAGGAAAGCGTCCCAGAATAGGAACATATAAGCTACAAGCAGCTACTGCCAGAGGCGGAATCAATTTTCCAGATATTAGGAGATATAATTTAGCTAGTAATATGCGTCATTGTATAGACTGGATACATCAGACTAACCATTACTCAAATTTCCAGATGGAAGCTCAACTGGCTTACCCCCATTCGTTGGCAGGGCTTCTACATACGGCATATGCAGGTATTCCCAAACTCTTAAAAAGCAGCCTTATCATTAGAGATACAGTGGCAACATGGAAGGCAGTTAGGAAGTTGTATGGTCTACCTTTTTTATTGTCCAAACACATGCCACTATGGGGACACCCTGAATTCCAAGCCGGAAAACACAATAAACAGTTTGAGGACTGGAAACTCAAGGGAATTAATACAGTGGGAGATATGTGGGATGCAGAAAGCGGTTCATACTTAGCATTTCCCAAATTTCGACAGAAATACAATCTGTCCACAAATCACTTTCTAGCCTTTTGGCAGGTACGCAACTTTCTAAAGGGGAGATTGAGAGATCTCTCCCGTGAATTCCCTGGAAATGATTTTGATGCTCTGATACGTGCAATAGATGTGCCTGTGACGCTGTCAGATATTTCTGCGAAGTTACAATCATGGCAGGCTGATAACAAGCCCTTGAATGTTTTCAAAAGCTGGGACAAGGAACTGCGTTCTCAATCCCTACAGAACATGATATTGCACGGTTGGGAAGCACTCAAGAAGGCATGTATAAATGAGACCTGGCGGGAGACCCAATATAAAATTATGCATAGGGCCATCTATGGGTTTTACAACACCCAATCTCTCACCTCTCTAAAACGGATAACACACTGCCCTAAATGTTCACAGCCAGACACCAACCTATACCATGGATTATGGAGCTGCCCCAAATTACAAACTTACTGGGACAACTTTATGCGATGGGCTAGTGATTTAATGCAAAACAGTATCAATATTACAAGAGACCTGATATTATTCCACTCTCAGACACCTAGCTCATCACTACCAGCGGTTATACATATTGGTATCTTAGCAGCAAAAAGGGCTCTGTTAAAAAAATGGCTAAATCCTGGTTTACCAACACGGTCGGAAATAATACAACAAATTAAGTGGTGTATGAGAATGGAATTCATAACAGCTGACCATGCCAAAGAGACAAGGATAAAGGGATTGATGCATAAATGGCGGTCCTTTATAGTGAAGGAGCTAGAGACGGAAGAAATCAAGACATTGATGGGACCCTTTGTGGACACAACTTGGTATATGACGGAACAACTGAAAGGTACACTAGGTAGTCTAGATCTGACTGTAAAATCTAAGTGAGGACCGCAAGTAGCCCTGAGAGAGATATTGAAATAGGATACATCATAAGAGGTTTCGTAGTAAGTATGTTCATAAGTTAGGAGGAGCTGGCACGGGGTTTAGTTATGGGAGGGAGGTGAGGGAGGGGGGAGGGGAATTTGTTCTTTTTCTGTACCACAAGACTGTAAAATTGGTTCATGCTCTGTAAGTCATGTTTCCGTACCTGCACACTGTATTGTATGAAAATGAAACTGAAAAATATAATAAACATTTATGTTTTAAAAAAAAACAAACTCGACAATTCCTAATATGTCTATTTTTTATTGTTTATTTGTGTAGTGATAATGAAAGTGGCAGTAGGAGAATTATTAGCAGGGAGTATAAGCTGCGACAATGGCAGCAGAAGCCATATGGTATGGAACATGATGGTAGGCAGGCAGACAGCGGTAAAGACATGATGGGGAACTGTTGGCAATTAAAGATCTATTCATCGGCCTCAGTGGAGGTCTGTGAAAATCTTTGTGGATCCATGCCTTGTTCATTTTGACAAAAGTGATGTTTTATATACTGGTGGAAGACGCTTTTGCCCATTTGGGTGTGAAAATGCCAACTGTCACGCTGAAAACCCTCTCTGAGATGACACTAGAGAGACCAATCTGTCCATGAGTTAAGGGGACATGGTATAAACTGAAAAAAGGCCAGAGTCCAAGTAGGACTGATCCTGGGTGTTCAAGCGGTACACCTTTGTTTGCTGATTTGCATGAGCTTGGTGCGGCACATGAAAAAGCTGCTTCATCATGTTGATGGTACTGAACTAGCTGCTGATGACTTCTGCTTCTTGAGGTGGTGAAGACAGTGGGAAGTGGGTGACTCAGTGGAGGGAGAAGATGGGCTGGACTTTCTGGTAAGACAACAGATGGCAGGTGTCTTCTCAATAACAGCTGTGGCAAGCTGTGTTCACATTGTATCCTGGTAATAAAGCAATTTGGCCCATCATCAGCTACAGGAAAATATTCCCCCTCATTATTGGCCATTATAGCCAGTGTTGTCATCATCATCAGCCTTGTCCTCCTGTACAAGGAACTCCTACTCCTCTAGTGGTAGCTCCTCATCCTCCACTTCCTCCTTCATGGTACTTGTGTGTCTGTGTGGGTCCCCAAAAGCTACAGGGCAGGCAGCATCTTGTTGCATCAATGTAAGTCAACGTAACTGACAAATCTGGTGACTTCTTTGAAGGACCTGAGTACACAACACGTGTCTCTGATGAACTTCCAACGCCTCAGCTAAAAACAACACATGCTCTATGCTGACCTGGTCTGGTTCATGATAAAATGAAGCATTTGCATTTGCAAGGTGGAATTCAAGTGTGTTGGAATGTCACAGATCAAGCAGTGTAATAGCAGACTGTTCTGTCATTGTAGGTCTAGGAGGGAGTTCCTTACAATTAGAGATGAGCGAATCGATTCGTCGATTCGTAGCGAATCTTGGGAATTTTTAGCTGCGAAGCGAATCCGAATATTAGGTGATTCGCTTTGGCTTTGTACGCATTTGCTATGTAGTTTGTCCTATAAATTATATGCTATTGCTTCGTATAAGTTACTCTATACGCTGTTGCGTATGAATTCAATTCATTAGCGATGCAGACTCCTCTCTGGTAGCTCCGCCCCTTCTCCAGTGCGCGAGGAAGACGAGGCAACTCAGGAAATTAAGATGGCGACACAGCGAGGCCCTGACTGGGGAGGCATGGTGTGGGGCACCGACCCCTATGAGAAGAAGGAACCGGAGGAGATCTACGTCTCTCAATATGTCCGGCAGCCTAAGAAGTTGTTTGAGGTGCCCGCTGAGGTGTTCACTCCGCTGGCTGACACGGCAGAGGTGGCAGGAGTTCCCGCTCCGCCGCGGAAGGACTACTTCTTTCGGCAAAATTCAATGGTCCCCGAGGCTGTCACCCGGAACGCCCTGACCCTCTGGGAATACAAAAAGTTGGTAGAGGAGTAGGTTGTGCAGGTTTTGGAGCACCCACGGTCCAGTGACCCCAAGCTGGAGTGCCGAGGGGGTACCGTTATTTGGTTCAGTGTGGAACGGGGAGTAGGTTTTATCGGCGATGAGGAGATGGCGGAAGAATTATACATAAACCGCCGTTCTGTAAAGCGGCCATATCTTCCGCCCGTCTGCCACAATCTCCACGCAGAGGATTACGTGGAGTATACCCCCATGAAGAGCCTCCAAGGCCCCTTTGCTACTGGGGTGAAACTCCTTAAGCAACCAGCTACTCCTGCAGCACCCCCGGAAGACTCGACTGAGGAGGCCCAGGCCGCAGAAGAGGCTCAGTGTTCCCATGAGACCAATGATGGGACTCCTGATACCAGATTTGCCACCGCCGCCGATCCGTCATGTGGGACAGATGACCACCAACAGTTTTGTGTACCAGCCATCAGTGGTACAATACCAACTGCCATGGCAGGTGCAGACCGCACAGTCCGCCGCTCGCGGAAGACCGTTACCAGAGCCCTTACAGCCGGAGATTCTGTCACCTTGTATGTCAGCGGGAGGATCTGGCCACTACAAGGTAATGGGCAAGGCCCAAGTTGCCAAGGCCCTTGCCAGTGTGACCGCCCAATCACTACCAAGACCATCCCTGAGAGGTTGTGGGTTTCTGCTGACGCAGCCAGTGTCGCTTTCGTGAGGCAGGAGCGCCCTCTCATGTCTTTTAGCTCCAGCAGCAGTGAAGAGGACCTGCTGGCCCTTAAGTAAGGAATCGGATCCTGCAGCTTTTATGGGAGCCACAACGTGGACTTAACCTGAAGGGTGAGCACTAGTTGGCGTTTGTTTTTATTTTTGTTGCCCTGCGTTTGTCCTCACCCAGATGGACATGAGTTGTCAGGACTCCCTCCATCAAAAAAAAAAGTTTTAACCAAGTTGCGCTTACGTGCGCCTCATCCCTTTTTTCCCCCTTATCAGGTTACTGGGGAGCCCCTTGAAAGAGGGTTTTTTAAGGAACCTTTGTTGCTATTTTTTTACCCATTTGGATTACAATTTTAGCTATGTGGATTACAAATTGCAACTGAGTTTGGGACTCTGTTCCAGTTGTATGACAAGCGTCAGAAGAAAAGAGACTTAAATGTGTCCGTGAGCATACTAGGTAGGTGATATTTAAAATGTTTACATTATACGTAATCGCGTAGACAATAGTATGCTGAGGATTCGTAAGCTATTTGTACGCTCATGCGTACGTCTTCTAAGAAGTTGCATACATTTTTTTAATGAACGTTTGTTATTAGTGCACGAATGTTCACTAATAGCACATAATAACGTATATTTTTTACGCAAATACAACAAATCTATTTGTCGAATATACGAATCTTAGGAAAAGTTTGGCGAATGTTCGGCGAATAATTTTTTGAATGATTCGCTCATCTCTACTTACAATATGAGAATGGATGAAATATGAGGACAGTCTCCTGGACATGGCCAGCACTCTCTGCAAGTCACTGCACTTTTTGAAGTGTTACAGGACTAAATTTATGACATGCACCATGCAGTTATCATGTTTTAATTCCCCAAAATGCAGCGTGATCACGAAGGTTCCTGCTATTGTTGCTGACCACCTTGCCTAGCTGGAGTTGGTGGGGGCACAGCAAGCGGGATCTTTGCAGCTTGAGCCACTTTAGCAACTGATAAACTGTGTGGCTGCTTTTGCCCAGCCTGGTCAGCTTTAACATTGTGTGGCAATGCTTCACCTTACACTTATGATAGGAGGCAGGAGGAGCGACACTCTGCCCTGCTTCTGTTCACTATGGCGTGTACTTTTCCACATAGAAACAATTACATGGAGCAGGCCACATTCTCCACCAATTGAGTACAAGGCAGGGATAACACACCGTTAGTTTCCTAAAGACAGCAAAATCCAAGTGGCACAGCAGCGACTACACCGCCAGCAACTTAGCGAAGCAAGAGTTAAGCTTGCACACCAATGGATTGCTGGGCATATAGAGCTGTTTCCTGGCCATACATTCCCTTATCGATGGCTGACTACGGAGCGCAGTTGGAGGAGTAGTCTGAATAGGAGAAGCAGTAAATGATGATGACGATGAAAAGGAAACTCTACTGCATGTGGATACAGCCTGGCTGCTGGAAAGGAGACCAGAAGAAGGAAGACACTTATTTTTCGCACAGTAATGTGGTGTCTATATTTGTATTGAAACACCCATGGCTTATTTTAATCCTGCACATGGCAATGCTTTTGTCTTCCTGCAAATGTGGAGAAAAACTGCCAGAAGGGAAATACTCTCACACAACCAGCAGCAGCTGAGCTTGGCTTAGGCCTGGCATGTTTTGAACCTGTGCCCACAGTATCATTGACATCACTAGTTCCTGAGTTGACCATAATTGAATGTTTTGGGAGGTTCTGGACATTGCATCTACTCTTTATTGCCACCGCCGCCACCACCTTTCTACTCTGATGTCACCTCCGTTTCAGCACCCTGATCCGGCTCCCAGGTCCTGTCCAACACACAATCATCATCATCGTCATCCTCATCCTCCACAACGCTTTTAGCAGACTGTGATTGTCAGCTCCTTGGCCCTCCTCTTGATTCTCTTCTCTGTATAGTTCCACTCTTGCTACCACTGTCTCCACTGTGGCTACAAGTGCCACTTCTACTACCATCACCAACACAGCTATGCATGGGGTCCCCCACCTCCTCCTTAAAGAAGAACTCCCGCAAAAATTTTTATTCTCTGACCTGTTAGAAAGGTGCATGATATAATCCGTAGTGATTGTCATTTTCTTATCAGTGACTGTTTCTGTGAGTAAAAACCTCTCTTCTTATTGTAGCTGGGTCATGTGACCAACTCCCTGACCTCCAACTGACCCAGAACAGCAAGCCAGTAACTGCTCTATTCATTCCTATGGAAGCCTCACTTTCATCACTTTCACTTTCTCATAGGAATACATAGAAAATTAGACTTCCTGTCCACACATAAGTCTATGTGTGAGTTGGTGGGTCTAATTGCTGGTCACATGACACAGATAAAAAACTTCAGGATGACAGAAGTCAAAAATCCAGACACTGGTAAGAAAATGACATTCACTGCAGATTACATCATGTACATTTCTAGCAAGACACGGAATAAAATTTTTGTCGGGAGTTCTTCTTTAACATCCTCCTCATGGTAGTCCAAATGCTGACTGTTCTCACACAAGTAACTAACGGGGAGACTCTCTTGAGAATCTTCAATAGTGCGTGGTGGGATATTGTTGTCTTTTCTTAGGAAAAAAGTAGGTGCCCTTCTAGCAGGGGTCAGTGAAGACAGACGTGATGCAAGGCTTTTCTGGGGTCGCAAAGAGGAGAAGCAGGAGGAATGCTGTGACCCCTGGCTCCAAGGCACAATGTCAGACTCAAAGGTGACCTCCATATCATCCTGCTGTGACTGAGGCAGCATTCATATGTCAGACACAGGTATATTTCTAACATCAGTGAACCTGTTGGCAGCTTTATATGAAAAATCATGCTGACCTATTTAAAGGTTATGGCTATCTTTGAGGGCAATATTCTTTTTATTATTGCAGTATTGCAGTTACTCACTTTGGGTTAAAATCATTTTTTTACATGCGAGGATACGGCCGGGATACCGACTGTGACATGCACAGTAACTTTCAGGGATACAGCATGTGACCTCTGCAGCCAATCACTGTCTTCAGCAGTAGATCACAGAGGACAGTAATTGGCTGTAGTGGTCACGAGCCGTATCCCAAACTGCTGTTTATGATCATAGTATATGACAGTATTTTATTGTAGGGATTGTGTGAGATTTCTAATTACCTTGGACAACTTTTTTAATATTTTAACTTCCTTGATTTAAAACTCTGTTGTATCATGTACTGTAGACATTGTGCTAAATGCAGTATACTGTCACTGAAAAGGCAATAAAATGCATTTCTCAACTTTTCCTTTTCTTAATCATTTGGAAATCTTATAAAATAAACTATTTTCTTTTGCTATGGTTCCAACTGCATGGTCTGCCACAATCCAATTTGAATGATCAGTCTAACCTTCCTCCACTTAAAAATAAGTAATTTAATAGACTTAAGAGCATTTCAGATGTATAAAAGTTAGTAGAGAGGTTTAAAAAGAGCTAAACTGGATTTAAAGATTATCCTTCTCTAGCAATTTGTATCTTTTGTATCCTTTACTGCACTTTCTCCCTGCAGACATGATTTTATTGTCTTCTCGCTTTAGCTTGATTTGCACACTGAAATGTTTCTGGTCTAGGAGCAAGATAATGATATATAAAACCTATTTATATTCCGAGCAGCCCACACACTCCCATTTCTGTGATTATAAAAACACCTGCATTTAATACACAAGCCATAATAAAAGGCATATAGCTGGCAGCGTGAAGAAGTAATCAAGTAAAATATTACAATATTATGGCAGATCACAAACTGGTAATGACTTACCATTAAAAAAGTAGGGGACTGGAAAACACAGTGACCTAAATCAATCAGGCATGCAACATTCTCATAATACATTCTGAGCTTCTTATATGCACAGTTAGATGGCTCTTCGGCTGTATTCCTAGCACCCAATTAGTTCGTAAAATCTATTTTATATACTTTGAATTTATTAGGAGGAAAGGTATAAAATTAAGATGACATTGCCAATTCCTCAATGTAAAAACCACAATTTTCTTGTTTTCTATCGCTTAACCTTGTGACTGCTGTTTGTTTATTTTGTCGTCTTTTTGTTGTGTTTTTCCAACTTATTAGTTCGGCTTTTGAGCAGTGCCCATTTGGGTCCAGTGCCATCTTCTGGGCCATACACACAGAGTGGAGCTGTTAATGGAGTGGCTTTCTTTGTGCAGCATTGACACTTAACTGGCCATTTACTTACCCATCTGATATTTAGCAGAGCCCATGGCACTTTAAGGTGCCCATACACATTTCATTTATGTGGGTAGGACCATCTAATGTGTATGGAGGGTGTCCCTGAAAATGTCAGGGGGATCATTTACTCCTAAAGGGGTTGTCAGTGAATACATAATTTCTAATAGGTGCCGGCAGCCTGCCTTCTGTACTGAAAGGATCATACTTACGTGCTCCCCGCCGCTCTGGCGTCTCTATCTTCTAGTACAGGTTTTGTTTGTTCTTTGTTGGCTTCAGAGGTGATGTGTCTCTTATCGACGTCTCACTGCTGAAGCCAGTGGTTGGTTGAAGATGACCAGGTGACCATGCCCATAACGGGGAGGAAGAAAACAAACCCCAGACTGGAAGTGGGAGATGAAGGAGCAAGCGTAGAGGACTGAAGCAGAGGGGAGCAGGTATGTATGATCCTTTCAGTAGAAATTATGTATTCACAGACAACCCATTTAATGGAAATAAGAGTCCCCTCTGTCCTCTTCCCATTATTGCCCACACAGTTTTTCGCATTTGTATTTGCAGAGTTTATAAAGCAAAATCAATGAAAGTAAGATCCTTAAACAAGAAACACCAAGAAACAGTGGATAAAAGATTAGGGGAAATAAATTGAGGTTGTTACATGAAACACTGGCAATTTATCTTTTCGAGTGACACTTTGAAGTCTAATTATTGTTCAGCATTAAAATTAACATAAATAACAACATTGGATCCTCGCTCCAGGAATAATTGAGGCTTTGGCTCTCTCTGGGGAGCTGCGCTTTTGTTGTTTATAGAATAATATGAATGTGGGATTCCCAACCGAGAAGAAGCCTTTGTATAACACAAATTAAACTTCTGAATTAGGTTTCCCATTAGGATGTTTTACATTCAACAGTCTGATATTGTTCCTCCATCTCAGCAGGATAACCGAGTAAAGATTCAGCAGTACACCATTCAACACGCTCAGACTGGGACTTTTCATTTAAAGGGAAAATAAAGTCAGTTTTAATTTGTAGAATTAACCCACAAACATAAATGATCTATTCTACTTTTGAATAGTGTATGGCAG
This sequence comes from Rhinella marina, assembly GCA_900303285.1. NCBI lineage: Eukaryota > Metazoa > Chordata > Amphibia > Anura > Bufonidae > Rhinella > Rhinella marina. Next base: position 112,736 of record ONZH01003167.1, read on the forward strand.
CAGATTTTTGTACTTTGAGATGAGTCATGGGAGTCTAATCAAACAGAAAACCAATTAGTTATCTCTTTTTAATCCTATTACGTTTGCAGCATAAATGTCATAGTTCAGCATTTACTGTACCTCCGTGGACTGCTTATTGAAACTAAAGAAGAATGGAAAGGCACACTATTTAGTATTTGGTGCTCTGAAACGTCCCAGGCAGTTAGCATTTGTGCTAAATATAAATCTGCCCATTATTTTACTATTTGATCGTTTTAATTTTCCTTGTAGGATTCTGCCAACTTAGCTCAGTTTATACAAGTTATAAGTATGCAAGAGTGCCTATATAGGATGTAAAAGGGATCATGAGGCTGTAATGATGGTTTACTGCACTTGCAAAGTTAGGTTAGTATAAAAAAGTGGTCCTCTACTGGTGGCTCCACAGATCTAAGGTTCATGCCCACACCTCTCTTCCTAGAATCAGAGAAGACCGAGGATGGAAAGTCAGGACACTATGTGGCACTGTTGCCAAGAACGGGTAATGAAGCCCAGAGGAGGATAAAGAAAAGGATAAAATTGCATATCTGATATTTCTACAGTATAACAAAAAGATTGCTGGAGCATTGGGTTAAAGTGGGAGTCTGATCACTACTATAGCTCTTTAAATTGAAAAGTTGTTCGGTAAAGACTTTCTGGCACAAAAGAAAGAGGAAAAATAGGAGATGGTCCGGGGTTTAATTTTTGGGGCCTGGTTTGGGATTTAATTAATGGAGTTGATCCATGGCAAACACTTACCCTCTATCCACAGGATAGGAGATACGGTGGTGCTTGAACGTTTGTGAACCCATCAGAACTTTTTATATTTTTGCATACATTTGACCTAAAACTACATCAGATTTTCACATATGTCCTAAAAGTAGATAAAGTTAATCAAATCAAACAAATGAGTCACAATATTAGACTTAGGTTGCTTATGTATTGATGGAAATGATGTGTTAACTCAATGGTCGATAAATAGTAGATGTGTTCAATAAATTCATGTTTTACTGCCTGTATGAACTACATTAAAATCAATCTTTATTCATATATCAATAAAAGGAATGGGGTGGCTTTCCACCAAAACTAAATAACAGGCACACCTTCAGTGTACAGGCGTGTATTGTTGAAACATATAAATAACACCCCTTCTCACTGAAGCTGTAAAGGGTCAAGACTAGCATTCAGGTCATCCACTCAATGAATAATTGAAAGACTTGCTAATCTGACAAATAATCGTGCCAGTGTGCTGGAGCAGGATCATCATGCAAGGTGGATCTTATACACATCCACAGCTACCCAATCCATCCTATTACTCCACAATCAGACACTGCGCTAAGCCCACTATGTAAGATATATACTGCTCGTGTTCTAATCTTGTGGCTGTACTGGCTCGACGCGTTTCCCTACTCTATTACTGAGTACTTCATCAGGAGCCCATACAAGATGAACAAACAAACGAATAGAAAAGACGCTGCACGCCTCTGATGGCGTGCGTGCAGCTGAGCAGCAGGAGGCTCTGGGATGGCCGTAGCGCGGCCACTTCCCGCCGCATCTTTATCTATGAGGCCACGCCCACCCCTGGACCAAGCCTCCCGACAGGCCCAATATTAGGAGCTCTGCCAGATGATCAATCGCGATGTGGCCACAGGGGATACATTGTAAGTAACAACGATAGCGGTATTTGTATCCTATGGAGAAACACTTTTTACAACCTAGGCGATTATCGATCACCTTATGTAAGAGTTCCGCAGAGAGTTATAATATGCCTAATCCCAAACATGGGGAGGCATATTAGAATATTATAACACGTGCAGGAATAAGCAACTGATGGAAATAAAAGGCGCATGTGGGATATCCCACATAAATAGATATTATGCGCCAACAGGGAGAATGTTATTGATCCCACATATGATGAGGACTAATGCAGGATCAGACAGCCTATTGTAACATAGCCAATAGATCAGGTGCCTTATTCAATGAAGCAGGTATATGAAATAAATTCCACATGCTGTGCTACGGGAGTATCATTACCTTTTTCAATGTCCAGGAGGTGTTCACCAATCCTTCTCCTAAACTCCCGTTTAGTTTTTCCTACATACTGTTTACTGCACACGCATGTGGCAACATAGACAACTCCCACCGTCTTGCAATTAACCACTTCCCATCCGGGCAATTTACCCCCTTCCTGACCAGGCCTAATTTTGCAAATCTGACATGTGTGACTTCATGTGGTAAGAACTTTGGAACGCTTTTACTTATCCAAGCGATTCTGAGTTTGTTTTCTCGTGACACATCGTACTTCAAGTTAATGGTAAATTTGAGTCGATAAGTTTTAATTTTATTTATAAAAAAAATCCAAAACTTAACGAAAATTTGAAAAAATTCACTGTTTTCTAAATTTGAATCTCTCTGCTTTTAAGACAGATAGTGATACCCCATAAAATCCTTTTTAATTTACATTCCCCATATGTCTACTTTATGTTGGCATCATTTTGGTAGTGTCATTTTATTTTTTTAGGACAGTAGAAGGTTTAGAATTTTAGACGCAATTTTTGCAAATTTGCAAAATCAACTTTTTTAAGGACCAGTTCAGTTCTGAAGTCAGTTTGTGAGGCTTACATAATAAAAACCACCCATAAATTACCCAATTTTAGAAACTACACCCCTCAAACTATTCAAAAGTGGTTTTAGAAATGTTGTTAACCCTTTAAGTATTTCACAGGAATTAAAGCAAAATAGATGTGAAATTTCAAAATTTCAAATTTTTTGCAGATTTTCCATTTTAATCATTTTTTTCTTGTAACACATCAAGGGTTAACAACAAAACAAAACTCAATATTTATTACCCCGATTCTGCAGTTTGCAGAAACACCCCACATGTGGCCGTAAACTGTTATTTGGGGATACGCCAGGGCTCAGAAGGGGAGGAGCAGCATCTGCATTTTCTAACATGGAATTTTTTGTCATACTTTATAAGAGTGATAACTTTTTAATTTTTTGTGGACTGAGCTGCGTGAGGTCTTATTTTTTGCGGGACAAGCTGTGCTTTTTATTGGCACCATTTTGGGGTACATCCGGCTTTCTGATCACTTTTTAATCTAATTTTTGGAAGGTTAACTAAAAAAAAAAAGCAGTTTAGGGGCATTTTTCTATATTTTTATTTTACACCGTTCACTTGATGGGGTAGATCATGTGATATTTTTGTAGAGCCAGTTGTTACGGACGCAACGATACCAAATATGTCTATTTTTTATTTTATTTTTTTACGTTTTACACAATAAGAGCATTTTTAGAAAAAAAATCATGTTTTTGTGTTGCAATTTTTTAAGAGCCATTTTTTTTTTCATTTTTCGAGCTATGATCTTGTGTGGGGGCTCATTTTTTGCGGGATGAGGTGACGTTTTTATTGCTATCATTTTGGGATGCATACGACTTTTTGATTGTTTGATATTATGTTTTTTGGTAGGTGAGGCGACAAAAAAAAGCTGTTTTGAAATAATTTTTATTAGATTTTTTTTACGCTGTTCACTTGATGGGGTAGATCATGTGATATTTTTATAGAGCCGGTCGTTTCGGACTAGGTGATACCAAATATCGCTATTTTATTTATTTAATTTTATTTGTAATATTTTTTTAATGACATATTTGGGGGAAAATTATTTTTTTTTATATGTGATTTTTTTTTATATAATACTCTAATTTTTTTATTATTTTTTTATTTTACACTTTGTGTCCCCCATAAGGTCATACAAGACCTCAGGGGGACATTTAAATTCACTTATTTATTTATTTATTTATTTTTGTTTACACTTGATTTCTCCTGTAACTGGGGCTGACATAGTAGCCCCAGTTACAAGGGAAATACATCCCCAGAGAGGCTGTACAGCATAATACTATGCTGTACAGCCTCAGTGCAGGGCTGAACGGATCTATGAGAGACCCGGCAGCTTCCTGCACGCTCCCGGCCCCGGCGATCACGTGACCGCCAGGCCGGAACAGGAAGCGCAATAGCGCTTCCTGCTCTGTATACATAGTGCTCGGTGAGCGCTGTGTATACATCGATCTACAAGGCAGGGACCCCTGGGAACGGTCCCTGCCTTCTCTTTGGGGTACCCTGCTGACAGCAGGTACCCCACTATGCAGCTGCACGATTAGCGTGCAGCTGCTATCTCTAAATGAATGAAACGTTCAGAAACGTCCATTCAGAAATAGACAACCACTTCACGGACGTTTATATACTATGGGTGGATGTGAAGTGGTTAATGAATGATTTAATCTTGTAACTGCGCCCAGTCGTTGTGCTAATGACTGTGTCACCCTTAGAGATCGCCTTACATGCAACACACCCACTGCACCTGAATGTGCCATTCGGTCTTCTTGGCATCCAGGTGCTTTGCACTGGACTAGTATAAGCACTGTGGACCAGCTTATCCCTAATGTTGGCTCGTCGGTACGTGATACGTGGGTAATCACCCACCAGGTGACCAACTATTGGGTCAGACTTCAAAATACTCCAACTGTCTTTAAGTGCTTGTCAAACCTCATTATGTGCCGCATCAAAGGTCCCTATGATGCGTGTCTGTGCCTCTGGTACCCGATCCACCCTAGGATGTAACAGTTCCTCTCTACTAGCTGCCGCCGCATGTTGGTATGCTTTACTTAGTGTGGATCTCAGGTAACCCCTTGCTGTAAACCTGTTCTGCAGCTCGTTGGATGCAACTTTGAAGTCCTGCCACCCAGAGCAATTTCTTCTTCTTCTCTGAGGTACTGACCCTTCGGGATCCCCTGCTTAAGTGGGACTGGATGGCTACTTTCCCACCTAAGCAGGGTATTGGTTGCCGTAGGTTTGCGGAACATATTAGTGACCAGCTTTCCAGAGTGATCCTTGCTAACCATGAGATCAAGGAAGGTGAGTTGATTTTCGTGTATCTCAAAAGTAAAAAACAGGCCCAAATTGTTGACATTCAGGGCCTGTACAAAATTAGTAAACTCCTCCTTGGTACCGCTCCATAAGATGAATATGTCATCTATGAACCTCATCCATAAATTTATGGATGAGGTCCATCTTTCCATCTCATCGCTAAACACTACAGACTTTTCCCACCAGCCCAGGTAGAGGTTAGCGAATGTGGGGGCACAAGGGCTCCCCATCGCAACCCCCCTGAGCTGGTGGTAAATCCTGTGGTCAAACACAAAAATGTTGTGGTTCAAAATGAATTTAAGCATATCCACGATGAGGGCATTATGTGCCGCTAGATGTGAGCCTCTCTCCCGCAAGAAGAATGTTACTGCTTCACAGCCCTTATCATGTGGGATCGAGGTATAGAGGGCTTCAACATCCAAGCTCGCTAATAAGATGTCACCCTCACAGTGGATTCCATCCAGCCGTCTCAGCACATCCATAGAGTCCTTTACAAAGGATGGAAGGCTTGTGACGAAATCCCTCAGGATCCTATCCACATAGACACTGATCCTTTCCGTCAAACTCCCCACTCCTGATACAATCGGCCTGCCTTTTAGAGGGTTCATCCCCTTATGGATCTTGGGGAGACCATAGAAAAAAGAGGCACAGTGGACCTTTATGTTAAACACTGTGAAACCGAAGGGTTTAAATGAATTTATTTCATATACCTGCTTCATTGAATAAGGCACCTGATCTATTGGCTATGTTACAATAGGCTGTCTGATCCTACACTAGTCCTCATCATATGTGGGATCAATAACATTCTTCCTGTTGGCGCATAATATCTATTTATGTGGGATATCCCACACGCGCCTTTTATTTCCATCAGTTGCTTATTCCTGCACATGTTATAATATTCTAATATGCCTCCCCATGTTTGGGATTAGGCATATTATAACTCTCTGCGGAACTCTAAGATTACATAAGGTGATCGATAATCGCCTAGGTTGTAAAAAGTGTTCCTCCATAGGATACAAATACCGCTATCGTTGTTACTTACAATGTATCCCCTGTGGCCACATCGCGATTGATCATCTGGCAGAGCTCCTAATATTGGGCCTGTCGGGAGGCTTGGTCCAGGGGTGGGCGTGGCCTCATAGATAAAGATGCGGCGGGAAGCGGCCGCGCTACGGCCATCCCAGAGCCTCCTGCTGCTCAGCTGCACGCACGCCATCAGAGGCGTGCAGCATCTTTTCTATTCATTTGTTTGTTCGTCTTGTATGGGCTCCTGATGAAGTACTCAGTAATAGAGTAGGGAAACGCGTCGAGCCAGTACAGCCACAAGATTAGAACACGAGCAGTATATATCTTACATAGTGGGCTTAGCGCAGTGTCTGATTGTGGAGTAATAGGATGGATTGGGTAGCTGTGGATGTGTATAAGATCCACCTTGCATGATGATCCTGCTCCAGCACACTAGCACCGATTATTTGTCAGATTAGCAAGTCTTTCAATTATACATTGAGTGGATGACCTGAACGCTAGTCTTGACCCTTTACAGCTTCAGTGAGAAGGGGTGTTATTTATATGTTTCAACAATACACGCCTGTACACTGAAGGTGTGCCTGTTATTTAGTTTTGGTGGAAAGCCACCCCATTCCTTTTATTGATATTTTAATGTAGTTCATACAGTCAGTAAAACATTGATGGAAATGATCCAAAATCACATGTTTGTGAGTATCAAATTATGTGAACCTTTGCTTTCAGTATCTGGTGTCACCCCGCTGCAGAAACAACTACAATTAAAAATTTCTGGAAATTGTTGATTAGTCCTGCACACTGGCTTGGAGGAACATTAGTGCATTCTTCCGTACAGAACAGCTTCAACTTCAACGATGTTGATGGGTTTCCTACCATGAACTGCTTGCTTCAGGTACTTCCCCAATATCTCTATTGGATTAAAGGGATTGTCTCTTCTTGCCATTCCTAGGCAAGATAGGAATAAGCCGACTACAGTAATTAGGCTTGAGTGATTCATCTGATTTTAATGCTGTTTCTGTAAGCATTAAAATGTATTGGCTCCGGGGAGCCAAAGTTCTTCTTGCCCGAAGTTGCGTGAGACTTCGCTGAACTCCTACTGTATTCATATATACGTACTGAAAAAAAAATGAAAATAGCCATCAAACTAGGCTTTGGTAACGGGGTACCAGCCAGTACCAAAATTGTTTTTCACTATGCAGATATGAATATAGTAGGAATTCCGTAAAGTCTCACGTAACCTTGGGTGAAACAAACTTTGGCTCTATGGAGGCAATACATTTTAATGCTGTACAGAAACAGCATTACAAAGTATTTGAACAAATCAACTTCGGATCTATGATCTGAATATCGATTCACTCAAGCCTAGCAGTAATGTTCTCCAACCTGTGGTTCTCAAATTATTGCAAAACTACAACTTCTTTCATGCTCTGACAGCCTGTGAGTAACAGAGCATGAAGCGAGTTGTAGTTTTTCAACATCCCCACAGGTTGGAGATCACTACACTACAGTATGCAAAACACAAAAAAAAGAATGGAATTCATGGAAGAACACCTCAAAGAAAGCTAAAAAAGTAAAAGAAAATTTGCAGCTCGACTCAAATTTGCCCAGGACCACCTGGAACACTGCACACCAACACCAAAACCTCCCCCAAACCATGAAACATGGTGCAGAAAACATCATAAGATTGGGGTTGCTTTGCTTCTTCAGGCCTGGACTCCTTGCTATCATTGAGGGAACAATGAATTCTAAGGTGTATTAAAATATTTTACAGGAGATTGTAAGGGCAGCAGTCAATAACCTCAAACTGAAGAGGCATTGGGTGATGCAACATGACAATGGGCCAAAGTACACAAGTAAATCAGCTAGCATATGGTTGAAAAAGAAAATTTGTATTTCAGAATCCTGCATTTAACCCTAACAAGAAGCTGTGGTATCTTAAAATGTGTGTGCAAGACATTCCAGAAAAATTTATGAACTGGAAGACATTTATAGGGAGCAATGGTCAAAAATCCCTCCTCAATGTTTTGCAAATCTTGTTTCCAGTTACAGGAAACATTTTAGGGGAGGTGATTGCTACTAAAGGGAGATCTACAAATCATTAAAAGGGTTGGCCACTTTCTGGTCACTGTTGACCAATGTGTTTGTGAGATGATTATATGACACTTACTAATATAGTCTTTGTTGAAATTCTGCATCATTTTCTATATTTTATGAGGTATGCCACCTTATTTACAAAGTCTTCAGTTGTCCACATAGCTATCCTGTCCATAAGATGGACGCTGATGGAGGGTCATGTGACCAGGCAAATCAGCTCCATGTGATGTCTCCTCCATTTAAACACACTGCACCTGCACTACATTCCCAACAGAACAAGAGCAGATGGCAGGTGCAGTGTATTTGAATGGAGGAGACATCACATGGAGGTGATTTACCTGGTCACATGACCCTCCATCAGCAGCCATCTTATGGACAGAACCTCTGTGTGGACAGCACAAAAGACATGGTAAACTAGGGGCCATGCCTTATAAAATATAGAAAATGGTGCAGAATTTCAGCAGAGGCTATAATAGTCAGTACCATATAATCATCTTACACTCACATTGGTCAACAGTAACCAGAAAGTGGCCAACCCCTTTAAATTGAGGGGTTACTTTTTATGCTTGCACTATGGATGTACTCGATACATGAAAAGTGCAACTGTTTGCATGTTATTAGTTTACTTACTGTATTTTCACTTTCTTTTCCCCTCAAAAGTGGGGAAAAAATGGCAATGTGTTTTATAAAGTGAATATTACCTCATTAGTATGTAGAAGGCACAGGGAGTGTACCGCTGACTGTACTCACCACTCCCTGGTCTTCTACTGGGTACTCGCTGAGCTGTGTCCTGACAGCATATAGCAACAGGACGTGGGTTACACAGACGCTGTGCACTGTCATATCACAGTTTAGCATGGTGCCAGCAGAAGACCAGGGAGCAGTGTGTACAGGTAGAGCATCCCATCCGGAGAAGGAGAGGTAAGGTATTTTATTTATTTTACCGTCTGATCCGAGGTCTGATGAAGATTGGGGATCTAAAGTCTAATAAAGATTGGGTGTCAGATTGGGGGGGGGGTCTGATAAAGATTAAGGGTCTGATCTGAGGTTTGATGAAGACAGGAGACCTGATCTGAGGTGTGATAAAGATTTGGAGTCTGATGAAAAATATTTTTATTCTTATTTTCCTCCTGTAAAACCTAGGTGCGTCTTATAAAGCAAAAAACACAGCTTATTCTATGTGTCTAAAATTGTGACTTAGATAATAACCAGACCACATTTTACTAGTAAACTATGCATAAATCTGGGTATTTCCAAATGGTTCAAACTTATTTGTGGGCTGATTTGGATCTTTCATCAGAATGAAAAATGCATGATTATTGCAGCACATCTTCCTGTGTGATCAGGTAGCGATCATTCCGAAACCATTCAATTTGTGTCAGCCTGTATAACAGGCAGAAGCAAATGAGCGCTGATCAATGTGTAGTTGATTAGGGTTAATCTTGCTTGAACATTCCGGCAGTCTAATAGGTCCTTTACTTTTTCTTGCAATTGTAGGAGCTAACATTTTTTCCCCTTTTTTGTGCTGCTACTTCTTTAAATATGATTAATATCTATTACTAAAAATGCATAAGCCAATATATCTTACAACCATCCTAAAAAAACTGGAGTGTTCTATGAAAGACCAAGTAGAACATCAATAAGCAGAATGTTATTACATGTCTCCAATCCAAAAACAATTTCTAGCTGCTTGGGAGATGGAATACAGTACAAGTTTGATTAGCTTTTCTCAGCATGTGACTCTGACCCTATAGTCTTTGATTTTAACTTACTACATATTGCACTGTACTGTGCGGCTAATCAGTACACAGAGATGACTTTGTAAGAGATTGGAGGAATCAAAACAGATTATACTTTTTATTATACTAAGTGCGAAATATACAAGATAACGGGTGGGAAACAGTGGGAGGCAGATGCAATGTCTTTAATGGTCTTTAATTTGACTATAACCACATTTGTAATAAAACTTAATGTGCAGTTCTACAAATAAGCCTATGATTGAGCAATAACAATAGATGAATATAACCTTAAGGACCAGGCAAAATTTTGGAAATATGACATGTGTCACTTTATGTGGTAATAGCTTTGAAACACTTTTACTTATCCAAGCCGTTCTGAGATTGTTTTCTCGTGACACGTTGTACTCCATGACAGTGGTAAATTTGAGTCAATATAAATCACCTTTATTTATTAAAAAATCCTAAATTTACAGAAAATTTGGAAAAAAATTGTAATTTTCAAACTTTGAATTTCTCTGCTTTTAAGGCACATTGTGATTTCTCACAAAATAGTTATTACTTTACATTTCCCATATGTCTACTTTATATTACCATCATTTTGTAGATGTAATTTTATTTTTTTGGGGATGTTGGAAGGCTTAGAATTTTAGAAGTAATTCTTAAAATTTTTAAGAAATTTTCCAAAACCATTTTTTTAAGCACCAGTTCAGTTCTGAAGTCACTTTGTGGGGTTAACATAATAGAAACCACCATAAATGACCCCATTTTAGAAACTACACCCCTCAAGGTTTTCAAAACTAATTTTACTAACTTTGTTAACCCTTTATGTCTTCCACAAGATTTAAAGGAAAATGGAGATGACATTTCTAAATTTCACTTTTTTGGCAGATTTTCCATTTTAATCCATTTTTCCTGTAACACATCAAGGGTTAATAGCCAAACAAAACTCAAAAACTATTACCCTGATTCTGCGATTTACAGAAACACCCCACATGTGATTGTAAACTACTGTATGGGCGCACAGCAGGGCGCAGAAGGAAAGGTGCGCCAAATGGTTTTTGGAGGGCAAATTTTGCTGGACTGGTTTTCAGACTCCATGTCCCATTTGAGGCCCCCCTGATGCACCCCTACAGTAGAAACAACCAAAAAGTGCCCATATTTTGGAAACTAAGGGATAAGGTGACAGTGTTATTGATATTATTTTGGGTTACATATGATTTTTGATCGCTTTATATTACACTTTTTGTTAGGCAAGGTAACCAAAAATGGCTGTTCTGGCTCAGTTTTTATTTTTATTTTTTTACTGTGTTCACCTGAGGGGTTAACTCCTGTGATATTTTTGTAGAGCAGGTTGTTACGGACGTGGCGATACCTAACATGTATAGTTTTTTTTATTTATTTAAGTTTTACACAATAATATCATTTTTGAAACAAAAAAATCATGTTTTAATCTGTCCAATGTCTGAGAGCTGTAGTTTTTTTATTTTTTGGGCAATTGTCTCAGGTAGGGGCTTATTTTATGAGGGAAGAGGTGACGGTTAGATTGGTACTATTTTGAGGGGCATACGCCTTTTTGATCGCTTGCTATTAAAATTTTTGTGACGTAAAGTGACAAAAATGGCTTTTTTTTACCTGTTTTTATTTTATTTTTTTTACTGTGTTCACCTGAGGGGTTAACTCATGTGATATTTTTGTAGAGCAGATTGTTACGGATGTGGTGATACCTAACATGTATAGTTTTTTTTATTTATTTAAGTTTTACACGATAATATCATTTTTTAAACAAAAAAATCATGTTTTAGTCTCTCCATAGTGTGAGAGCTGTAGTTTTTTTATTTTCTGGGCAATTGTCTCAGGTAGGGGCTCATTTTTTGCAGGAAGAGGTAACGGTTAGATTGGTACTATTTTAAGGGGCATACGCCTTTTTGATCGCGTGGTATTGCACTTTTTGTGATGTAAAGTGACAAAAAATGGCTTTTTTGACACTGTTTTTATTTTATTTTTTTTACGGTGTTCACCTGAGGGGTCAGGGCATGTGATATTTTTGTAGAGCAGGTTGTTTTGTAGAGCATGGTGTAAGGAGCCTGAACAGGCTTGCTTACACCATGGCAAGCAGACGCTTCTGAAAGCGTCTGGTTGCCATGGTAACCATCGGGACGCTGCCAGAGCAGAACAGCGTCCCGATGGAAGGGGGAGGGAGCTTCCTCCCCCTCTTCAGCCCACACCATCGGCGCTGCCAGCGCACCGCAGCGCCGATGGGAGAGGGAGGGAGCTCCCTCCCTGTTAACCCTTTCCATGCCGTGGTCCCTACGGACCGTGGCATGGAAGGGGTTAAACTGCTGACATCGGCGCCAGCACCGATGTCAGCAGTTTGAAGCAGAGTATCAGCTGTATGCTGATACTCTGCTTCACCCGCTCGGCCATCCTGAAAATCAATGCGCGGCGATGCCGCCGCCATACCGCCCGCCCGCCGCACATTACACCCCCCCCCACAAAAATGGCTAAAAATAGCGATCTGGGGTGGGGGGGGGTGTATATAGTATATATATTTTGAAAAAAATATTTATTTATTTATTTTTACATTAAAAAGCATTGCATCGCTGTGATTGGCTAGTCTGTATAGACCAATGGGGGCGGTCCCGGGCTGGTAAGCTGAGACCCCTGGCTGTAAGTAACAGCCGGGGTCTCAGCGCTGTCACCATGTCAGCAGACATGGTGACAGTTTAATGTAATGACGAGTATACTCGTCATGGAGCGTTAAATAGCAGTGCTCCATGACGAGAATACTCGTCATATAGCGTGAAGGGGTTAAGATTGATCAATTATGCAGCTGATAATAGGACACACTATTTTATTGCTAAACTAGCAGAAGGACCCGTCTTCGCCTGAGTATATTTCATCTATTTCATTTAATGTTTCTGTGTGTCGTTGCAGAGAGAAAGTCATCCTCCCTCCCATCCCTGCAGCTGACAGATGTTGATTTTTACCTTCAATTGTTCAATCTCCATTGGCTGCGGAGTGGGAGGGCTCATGGCCTGACTGAGTCGGGGGCGTGACGTTGCAAGACCTAGGGCGGGGTTTTAAGTCCTTCTTTTGATGGTGGCCAGAATTACAGGTCGATGCCATGGTAATTTATGAGGACACGCCCTGGGTAACAGTGGAAGAAAACATTGCTTTGCACGGGTATATTTCATCTATTTCATTTAATGTTTCTGTGTGTCGTTGCAGAGAGAAATACAACGCAGCTAACAGAATTTGATTTTTACCTTCATTTTTTCAATCCCCATTGGCTGCGGAGTGGAAGGGGGGGTGACCTGACGGGTCAGGGGCGTGGTTTAGCGGGACCTTGGGTGGGGGCTGCTTTTAAGTCCATCGTTTGAGGGTGGCCTGAATTACAGGTCAATGCCATGGTAATTTATGAGGAAACACAGTGGGTAGCAGTGGAAGAAAACATTGCTTCGCACGGGTATATTTAATCTATTTCATTTAATGTTTGTGTGTGTCGTTGCAGAGAGAAAGTCATTCTCCCTCCCATCCCTGCAGCTGACAGATGTTGATTTTTACCTTCAATTGTTCAATCTCCATTGGCTGCGGAGTGGGAGGGCTCATGGCCTGACTGAGTCGGGGGCGTGACATTGCAAGACCTAGGGCGGGGTTTTAAGTCCTTCTTTTGATGGTGGCCAGAATTACAGGTCGATGCCATGGTAATTTATGAGGACATGCCCTGGGTAACAGTGGAAGAAAACATTGCTTTGCACGGGTATATTTCATCTATTTCATTTAATGTTTCTGTGTGTCGTTGCAGAGAGAAATACAACGCAGCTAACAGAATTTGATTTTTACCTTCATTTTTTCAATCCCCATTGGCTGCGGAGTGGAAGGGGGCGTGACCTGACGGGTCGGGGCGTGGTTTAGCGGGACCTTGGGTGGGGGCTGCTTTTAAGTCCATCGTTTGAGGGTGGCCTGAATTACAGGTCAATGCCATGGTGATTTATGAGGAAACACAGTGGGTAGCAGTGGAAGAAAACATTGCTTCGCACGGGTATATTTAATCTATTTCATTTAATGTTTGTGTGTGTCGTTGCAGAGAGAAAGTCTCCCTCCCTCCCACCCCTGCAGCTGACAGAAGTTGATTTTTACCTTCATTTTTTCAATCCCCATTGGCTGTGGAGTGGGAGGGGGCGTGGCCCGATTGAGTCAGGGCATGGCTTTGCAAGACGGGGTTTTAGGTCCTTCTTTTGAGGGTGGCCTGAATTACAGGTCGATGCCATGGTAATTTATGAGAACACGCAATGGGTAGCAGTGGAAGAAAACATCTTTTATTACTACTGAACAGTCTTAGTCTAAAATTAGCCTAAAACATAAGTTATATTTATGGTAACCGGAATACCACTTTAACAGTGTCATCCACAGCGCTCTGCCCCTTTAAAGCAGTGAAGAGAAATGGCTGGGTTGTTATGGAATAAATCACCGAAAAAACACTAAAATATAACTTTTATATTTTACCATTAGTAAAAAATATTGTATATAGGTAAAAGCGTACATGTCAAAGGTATAAAAATCAACATAGGAGGTGGGAGGGAAAAAAAGAACAGTAGGCGTATAGAGATGGGCCCTCTAGATGTATAAGTTGTGGGTGGACTATAATGTAGGCCTGGATGGATCAGGACCCTCCTTATTGTTATATTGAATGGTGGGACAGAAAAAGGAGAAAGGCCTGTCCCTAATTCTGTCCCTCCTTATCTATTGTCCCTGCCTATTATACGGAATGGCCGCTCCGATAGGGGCGATCCCGTGTCAGGAACCTCCTAGAGACCCTAATCAGTCCCTGACTCCGGAAAGATGACCCCAAGCCACCCACCGGGAAAGATAGACAGGTCTTCAAGGTACAGTCAAAGTCCAAGTTATAAAGATGATATTGATTAATTAATTAAATAAGTCTTACAAAATGAATGATAACACAAAAAGAACACCCACAAGGGCACAAGGCTATAAGCCAATAAAACAACCTCCTATGAAAAGCCAAAATGAGGACACTAACAACACAAATATTGATGGAGGTAAACCTACCCCCCCAATTAATCGTCCTAGAATCCACATATAAATATGCTTAGGGAACACAGTGTGACCTCTCACATATGTGTCTCAATTGGCAAGTGGGGAGGTATGGTGATCCTCCTCCAAGAAGTACCAGGAGTGGTACTATACTCACAGCACTACAATAGTGCAAATGTTCCCAAAGTGAGTACACCTGCTACCAGTATACACAGTGGTTAGGTGTACAGGTCAAATGACCTTCAACCATAACAAGGGATGCTAGACCATTGGTCCCAACGCGTTTCCCTGTGAATACCACAGTTCATTAGGGGACCATACAAAATAGGAACAAACCCCTTAAAGGAAAAAGCACTTAGATCAGGTGTTCACTGAGGTTATGATATATCAGCCACCCTCAGCATTAATCGGGGTCAACAGCGCTTAATGACGCGATGTTCACTTGCGGTTATGTGGACCGTAATCACAGGACCCAGAGATAGGGTTAATATGTATCCAAAGTGTGTTAGGTTCACAAAGCAATCTGGCACCTATTGGCTCACCTAGATGAACCCATACAAATATGTACCTCATATAAAGGCAATATGTATTGAGGCATATATATCTATGTATTAAGATGATTAATCAGTGCTTAATGGTACAATTGATATAAAAAATAAGCAGCAAATGTTGATAATGGTGTCCCGCTAGGGGATACTTGCGCCATGTTAGTAAGTGGGTAGAGCCAATGCCCGGTTCAGAAGTCCCGTAGATCGTGGGGAAGCCGCATGGTAAGGTGCCATCGATGAAGGTTTTACTCACCAGGCGCGCGCTTTTTCAATGAACTCGGACATCCACCCCGCCTAGTGCTGCTGTGCATGCGTACGTGTTTATGACCTCAGCGCTGTGTTCCACCAGACAAGTACGTGTCAGCACTTGATTACCCAACTTTATTTGTATCGAACAAGGTTAGTTGGTAGCATTAATAGCGGTGCGTTCCACCTATCGTTATATGTTCCATCAGTAGCATATTGACCATAAAATAATTAATCAAAAGTGATCTATGCATGTTTGCCTATTCTTGGTGCCAGTATTAACAAAGGATGTAATAGTCAAAATACCTTTATTATCAAAACATTGTACCGTCATTTAGGGGGGAATCCCAATTGATACAGAAAAGAGGACCAGTGAAAAAGGGGAAGGAGGTGAGGGGGGGGGTTAAATCACTGGGCAAGGAGTAGTTGATAAATGTAAATCTACCCCACAAAGAAAAATGGGATCCCCAATTAATGTTATGTATGTATAGAAATATGGTCAAGTTATCAGATAAAGCATGTATACTCAATACTCTCATTTAGTCCAATTGGTATTACGGTGAATCCACCGTGACTCTTTTTGCCTCAAAATACGATCAATGTTGCCCCCTCTGATTGAGGTAGGGACAATTTCAATCATGGAAAAAAGTACCCCCAGGGGGTTCCCCCCATGTTGTGAGACAACATGTCGAGCTATAGGTTTCTCTCTTTTGTTCCTAATATCTCCTACATGTTCTAGAAAACTAATTTTGAATTCTCTAACCGTCTTTCCAGTATAGAGAACCCCACAACTACATTCCATTTGGTAGATAACCCCTCTGGTGTTGCAATTGGTGAAACATCGTGCCTGGTATGTGTGAGTGTTGGAACTATTTCTAAAGTTGCATGCCTTGCAGTGTCCACTCCTGAAGGTTCCATTCCTACGCCTCTAGAGCCATGTTTCTCTTGAAGGCGGCTCATAGTGGCTATGGATTAGGGCATCCCCAATATTACGTCCCCTTCTATATGTAATCAATGGGATTTCCGGGAGATAATCCCTTAAATCCGAATCAGTTTTTAAGAGGGACCGATACTTGTGCGATATGTTCCTAACTTGAACATGTTCAGAGTCAAAGGTACATATTATCCGTAATTGATGATCTTCCTTTTTGTTTTTTTGTGGATTCAAAAGTAGGGTTCTGTCACTCGATTCGTGCCAAATCCCATGCCTCATACAGATGACTTTCTGGGTACCCCCTTTCCCTGAACCTGTTAAACAGTGATCTTGATTCCTGTTCAAATGTTCCTAGATCAGAACAATTGCGACAAGTTCTAAGAAATTGACCTTTGGGGATGCCTTACATAGTGGTCTAGGATGGAAACTTTGCCATCTTAATAAGCTATTTGTGGCTGTTTTTTTTTTTGCTATGGAGGGTGGTCACTATATTTTGATGTTCACCTTTGAGAATCTTGATGTCCAAAAAAGTAATAGAGGAGTAATTTATCTCTGAGGTAAGATACAGACCGATATGGTTGATATTGAGTGTTTTCATGAAGTCATTAAAGTCTTGTATAGAACCTGTCCAGAAAAGGAGAACGTCATCTATATAGCGGACCCATAGTGGGATATACAAGTGCATCTCAATAAGTTAGAATATCATCAAAAAGTTTTTTTTTTTCAGTAATTCAATTCAAAAAGTGAAACACATATTATATAGAGTCATTACAAACAGAGTGAACTTTTTCAAGTGTTTATTTCTGTTAACGTTGATGATTATGGCTTACAGCCAAGGAAAACTCAAAAGTCATTATGTCAGAAAATTAGAATATTATATTAGACCAACTGCAATTTTTTTTTTAAACACAGAAATGTTGGCCAAATGAAAAGTATGTACAGTAAATGCACTCAATACTTGGTTGGGGCTCCTTTTGCATGAATGACTGCATCAATCCAGAGTGGCATGGAGGCGATCAGCCTGTGGACCTGCAGAGGTGTTATGGAAGCCCAGGTTGTTTGATAGCAGCCTTCAGCTCTTCTGCATTGTTGAGTCTGGTGCCTCTCATCTTCCTCTTGACAATATCCTATAGATTCTGTATGGGGTTAAGGTCAGGCGAGTTTGCTGGCCAATCAAGCACAGTGATACTGTGGTTATTAAACCAGTTATTGGTACTTTTGGCAGTGTGGACAGGTGCCAAGTCTTGCTGGAAAATAAAAATTCCACCTCCAAAAAGCTTGTCGGCAGAGGAAAGCATGAAGTGCTCTAAAATTTCCTGGTAGACGGCTGCACTGACTTTGGTCTTGATAAAACACAGTGGACCTAAACCAGCAGATGACATGGCTCCCCAAACGATCACTGATTGTGGAAACTTCACACTAGACCTCAAGCAGCTTGGATTGCATGCCTCTCCACTCTTCTTCCAGACTCTAGGACTTTGATTTCCAAATGAAATGCAAAATTTACTTTCATCTGAGAACAACACCTTTGACCACTGAGCAACAGTCCAGTTCTTTTTCTCCTTGGCCCAGGTAAGACGCTTCTGGTGATGTTTATTGGTCATGAGTGGCTTGACACATGGAATGTGACACTTGTAGCCCATGTCCTGGATAAGTCTGTGTGTGGTGGCTCTTGAAGCACTGACTCCAGCAGCAGTCCACTCCTTGTGAATCTCCCCCCAATTTAGGAAAGGCCTTTTCTTAACAATCCTATCAAGGCTGAGGTTCTCCCTGTTGCTTGTGCACCTTTTTCTATCACCCTTTTTCCTTCCACTCAACTTTCCATTAATATGCTTTGATACAGCACTCTGTGAACAGCCAGCTTCTTTAGCAATGAACTTTTGTGGCTTACCCTCCATGTGGAGTGTGTCAATGACAGCCTTCTGGACATCTGTCAAGTCAGCAGTCTTCCCCATGATTGTGTCGCCTACTGAACCAGACTAAGGGACCTTTTTAAAGGTTTAGAAAGCCTTTGCAGGTGTTTTGGGTTAATTATTCTAATTTTCTGAGATAATTCATTTTGGGTTTTCCTTGGCTGTAACCCATAATCATCAACATTAACATAAATAACCACTTGGAAAAGTTTACTTTGTTTGTAATGACTCTATATAATATATGTGTTTCACTTCTTTAACCGAATTACTGAAAAAAAAACAACCTTTTGATGATATTCTAATTTATTGAGATGCACTTGTACTTGGTCCAAGATGACATTTCGTCTGAAAAAACTATAGTGTCCTACCACCAGCCCAGGAGCAAGTTGGCATAGTGGGTTAAAACGTAATGGAGAAGACGTAAAATGAATGTGTTATGTTCGTCATATTCAATGCTCCTAGAGTTTAGATAATAAACTGCTAAGCCTTTTTTAGTGAGGAATTGATGTATAAAGTGCTTCCACATCTATAGAAGCCAGGTAGGTATGGGCATCAATGGTGATCCCTTCTAGTCCCTTAAAGGGGTATTCCCATCTCACAAATGTAGTTTGTATAGTTAGATATAGCCATACCAATATTATTACTAATAGAATGTATTTATATAAAATGTACCGTTTAGAAGATTTGCCTATTTGTATAGGCATTGTCCCACACACATCAGTCAGACCTTTGCCCCTAGTTACGGCCATCGCAGCCATGTAGTAGTGGTGGCCGGCTTGCTCTTGTTCAAACCCGCTCCGAGTTATTGTATTGTGAACGCACATTGCATGAGCATGTGGAGATACATCTTGGGGTACTTTCACTGTCCTAGCCCCAAGGTAATCAAGCATGCCAGTAAGTAATCTGATAATCCTCAATATGAATGGATGGAGATCGATATGTGCATACATATCTGTGCACAAGCAACAGGTATACTGTACAAATACGGTAAGTAAGGGATCTCTCTCTTTCAGGGGGTCGCAATCACAAATCTTCCGACACACAGGGGGTCTTAACGTCCAAATGGTGCTATATTTTCAATCTTTAGCACCAACACACATGAAAAACATTCAAATAAACACCTGCCCGTCTGGGATCTACCTAATACACGTGTAGTCTATCTCACCTATAGAGCGCCATTCACACACGGTATTAGATCCAGCTTCCTCAGCCATACGGTCCAGCAGCCTCCTGGCTGTGACCTCATCAGCACCTTTGGGGGGAGATGGTCCAGTAGTCCTCCTGACTCTGACCGTGGGACCCTCTATCCATAGGCATCGCTGGGCCCCCCAAACTTCAGGCTTTACAAAGCCTTGTGGCCCCTCTGGCTGAGACCACACAGAGCCTCTGCAGGCTCCAACCTCTCAGGCTTCCTCAGCCTCTCTCTCTCACAGGCTTCCTCAGCCTTGTGGCCCCCCCAGCCCTCCCTGGCCAAGGCCACACGGGCCCTCTCTCTCCCTCTCATACACAGAGGGACGTTTTATCCCTCCGTGATTACACTAGCTGGCCTCACCTACAATCTCCTCAGCTAAGCGCAATACCTGTAGTGGAAGGAAGTGGACTGGCAGATCCCAAAACCTATCCACCAGTCCAAATGAAATCCAGCCCAGAACAACATCTAGACAAAACTGTCTCAGCAAACTACACTTTGCTGAAACCACTACAGCTTTCTGAATTTCAGTTATGTCCCCCAGCTCTGAGCATTCTCATCCTAGGGTTAACCGGCAGCCTGCGACCACCGGGCCTCTGCTGTATCCGCCAGCAT